>OMOV01099978.1:0-11002 GCA_900312565.1 Beryx splendens | reverse complement strand
TGGAGTTCAGACGTGTGCTCTTCCGATCTGGGTGGGTCCCTTTAAATGAGTGGGGCCCTCAACTGACTGAGTAAGATTAAAAGAATGTACAATGTCTATAAAATCCATAGTAAAAGAGGAACCAGAGGGGCAGCATACATGTATGTTAAAATCACCTAAAATGGAAACTCTGTCTAAAGGAGGTATAATAAAAGCTAAAAGATCAGAGAATTCCTGAATAAAACCAGAGTTAGATTTTGGGGGTCTGTAGATTAAAACACAAAGTAGTGGGGCCTTTCCATTTACCGTGAAACCAAGAGATTCAAACGACGAGACGGTTCCAAATGAGTATGGGGAACATTTAACATTTTCTCTGTGAATCACAGCCAGTCCACCTCCACGACCTGAAGTGAAGTCCTAGGCTGCTGAAAATAATTAAAGCCAGGAGGACATGCTTCATTCAGTGCAATACAGTCACCTGGACTTGACCAAGTCTCAGTAAGCATAAATAGATCCAACTGCTTTGATACTATGAAATCATTGCAGAAAAATGATTTATTTGCCAGTGATCTGATGTTTAATAACCCGAACACCACTGACCTAGAAGGTGGATATGGAGCAGGACTGACCAAGGAGGCATGAGGTGAGGCAACAAGGCTGATTATTAACATTTTCTGTATGGTTGCGTTTCCAGCGGGGGGCTCTGTTACTGGAAGCAACAGGAATAGACCAGGTGATGCAGGAAGCCGTCACATTTGGAGACAATTTCCAATGTTTGTAGACAGCATCTGTGCCCCCAGCCTACTTGGGTGCAAACCATCAGGACGGTAGAAGGCATCCCACAGCCAGAAAAAAATCCGCACTAGGTGCGCCACAACGAGTTAACCTGCCGGTCAGTAGCGCTAGTACACAGGCTTTAGCCCACGCTGACTGCGTACCGTTGGAGTCCGCTCGCCGTGACACGTTAGCTTAACTCCAGGTACTCGGCTCAGCTAACAAGCAAATGCCAACTGAGCTAGGCTCACCGCAACGCTTTAACCTGTTGTTAATGATACACCGGCACCGGCACACCGGTAAGCAAATACAGGATAGCCGGAGGAACAGCTCGCCTTGACGCGGATACTGCTCCGGGTTAAACTGTGTAACAAAGTACGCTTAATGCGAAGGACCTCAGCAAATCTAGACAGAAGCCGGGAACTGTGTTCGGCGACGTATTCCTTAACGGGTCGTCTGTGAACTGTTAAGCAGGTATATAAGCTAGGTAGCCTAGATGAGCTGAGGGAGCTTAGTTTCTTCATGGGAAGAAAGTGAGAATGATTTGAGAGGGGAGAGTCGACTGTGGTAATATGAGGGGACGGTTCGACCTGTCTGTCACCGACAGACGTGGTGTCAGTAGCTTCCATAGCAGGTCACGCCTAAGCGATTCCCCATAGTGAAACACTGAACGACGTTAGAAAAAGAACTGACCTTTTAGTAATAGATATTTGTTAATGTTTTTATTATATAAGCCATAGATTCATACATTTTATAAAATAAATATCTTTAATTCATTATAGCTGATGTAGCCAGGTTTATTTTTGGTGACCAGCTACATATTCATCCGCTGCATTGATTTTTAGCTATAGGACAGAGGCCCACCACCTTCACTATGGAAACAGAAAGTAGTCCCTGCTAATTCAAAACAGTACTTTTTTGTATGTCACATTTAGAGTTGATTTCACCAATCTTCTCCACAAAACTTCCGGTTAGCCACTTAACATTACTCGCCATTTAGCTTTAGATCTGGTACAAGTAATTTTTTCTCCCTTTCTATGTTATGCTAATTGACTACTATCACTCAGCATAGTGTGTGCTAAAGTGCTAGCATGGAGCACCTGTCCCATCAATCTACTAAGAACACATGAATGATTTTGATGTCCATATTCTCACTACTTAACAGCTAAGTCAAGCAATAGGACAATCTCCTAAAAACTTATTTCTTCAATAGCTAGCTGAGCAATACTGACAGAATCCACTTTGTGCTGAGTCTGTGCCTTTTTCTCTCTGCTACCAAGCGTTTAACAGCTAGACTCCCTGCAGCTTTCTTATATTGCTGTATTTCCAAAGCCATTCTCTACCTTGTTTGAGTGGATGAGCGAGCTTATACTGTAGGACTCGGGAGGATATTAGCTGGGGGATGTGTTAGTTTATGGAGTAGCTGCAGGAAAGCTAACTGTTAGCTGTGCATTAGTAGAAAAAAAAACATGAAAATGTCGTGGTTGGTGGATTCTACTGCCTACTGTTGCTGAAATATTTTGAAGGTAAGACAATCGCTGTAAAGTAATAGGTACCATTTGCGAATGTGTTGAGAGAGCTAAATAATTTTCAAATCAATATGTCATGTCTGCGAGCTTTCCTGTCAGAGTTAAATGCAAGTAACAGTTTTTAAAGGACAGATTTGTCTAGCAGCCACAGACTTTAGGCAAAAAACAACTGTATTGTCTATTCTCAAGCCGTCTCACCATTTCATTCCCCAATCACCCAGTTAAAGGGAAACTTCGGTATTTTTCAACCTGGAACCTATCTCCCATCTTTTTGTGTCTAAGTGACTAATGGGGACAACAATTTTTGAAATTGGTCCAGTATTGAGCGAGAGTGCAATGTAATCCGACGGGGCTTGTTTTTGCCACTGACAGGCTCTGATTGTTATTATAAGTGTCTGACAACATTATGGAAAGGACCCTACAGAGAAATAAAACATTTTTCTCTCCCTTTTGCTTGATCCGGACCGTTTGTTATTGTGTGGAACCGAGTCTCGCTCAAGTAGAAGTCGCGCACCAAGTCTTGCGAGAGTTGAGTTGTTGCAGGAAGACAACGGTGACAATCCTCCAGTAATATGGAGGATTCCATCACTGACATTGTTGTGCAGCCACTTCGAACGCTTCCAGTTGAAAATCTCTGAACTTTTCAGAAAGTGAACATTGATGAAGCGCTCCTCAGCGCCCTGCCAGCGTTTTTCTGCCAGAGAAAAATGCTGTATGGACCCATGCCCTTCCAGGTCATATCCATTCATCCGAGTTGTCAGGGATTCCTTGGTTGTCATGACAACATGCAGTCGGTAAAGGTTTAATTCACGTATTATTCTGGCTTCTTAGGCTTAGGCCCACTTTTCAACTATGACCGATTTACAATGTGAATGCATGTACCGCCCGCTCATGTTCAAAAGGTGAACTATATCAAAGAATTAAATTTTAGAGCATGTTTGTATCATGTCATGGGATTGACATCCCATCTGCTACACTACCCATAAGCTTCACCCCCCAGGCATCATTATGCGTCTCTGTTTTCCGTTAGGGGCACATCATTGATCTCTTCATCATTCTTGGTTCAATATCCCGAATTGCTTCTTCATCATATAGCAGTCTCGTCTGTGTTGGAATTACTCTAAATATTTTCCATTTCCAACCCTCCTTCTGGAACTCAAAACTGTTTAATTCTAATGGCAGCTTGTTGATGTCACCACATGGATGCATTATTGATTGTGGTCAATGGGTTCCAAATTATGACTAATGTTCTCGAAAATGCTGTGGCATTACCAGTGTTGCAGTCAGGACAACAGAAAAACCCAATTTTATATAGGCTGGCTCTTGGTTAACAATAATTCTATGTTAAACAAGGGAGGCAGCAAGCACCGGAGTCTTAGCTCAGTGTGTCAGTGCCTATTCATAAGTGCCAATATTGATTCCTAACAAAAACTTAGGCAAGGCAGCCCTAGACTTAGAAGTGCTCCCTTTTCCAAGCCGCACCATTAGACTTGCTCTCCACTGATGCTTGCCACTTTAGGGGCTGCATGACAAAGAAAATGCTCTTCAGCACAAAAGAATTTCTGTGTGTGTGTTAGGGGGGCGGGATGCTAGCACAAAGGATTCCACAGTTTGGGGAAATCTTTTATTACATTGAATGTGCAATTTAATTTGTAGGTGAGTAGCTTCTAACATCATGTTTCAGAGGCCCGCTCAAACACCTTCCTATTTGATTAAAAAAAAGAACAATTTAAAACTCCTTGTGGTGTGGAAAGAGCAGTAGTCAATATTGCAATTGCAGTTTTTTTTTAAACTTTTTTTTCCACCAATAGAAGCACTTTTTTTGTTTGCTTTGTTTTGTTTTTCACCAGCAAAGAGCTGTGCTGAATGGCCAAACCCAGCACTCCTGTGTGTCTATGCTCACCAGAAAGGGAACATATTGCGCTTGTGCTTTTTTTGACTCCCTAATCTGTTAAAAATCCCAAATAAATGCATTTTAAATGTTTTATGAAAAGGAAATGGCCAAAAAGTGAAACGATAAATATTCAAGGGTTCGGTGTGAAAGGCGACATCGGAGAGATTTCAGCTGAAAATTAGTATTATAAATCATTGGAAAGCTCTTAATTGTTGGTCAATGGAACATTTGTAACCATAAAAAAAATGAAAAGTGTCATTAAATTTGTGAAAAGGTGTAACTGTGCACTTAATAGGTTTTTATCAAATATCAGCTTTTCTGAATCTTAACCTCTGTAAAATACATATGGCTTCTATGTTATATTTAGAATTTTTGCTCTGCGCTAAAGTTAGGAAAATGCCATTGCGCCTCTTTCACTCTAAAGTCTCCGTTTATTATAGTCAGTGCAGCGTAGGCCTAGATGACTTCACCACTAGGCTTTCCTGCCACCTAAAAGCTCTTTTATCAGAGCTAGGAAATGCCAGCAAAGGCCAACAGCTGATTTATCCAGTGTTTCAAGGCTTAAAAATATGTCTTTAATATGTCTCCTGCCCCTGTATCTACTGCAACACCTCCCCCTCATGACTCAAGTAAGGTTAGGTGCAGTGTATGTTTTGAGTGTAGTCATACTGTAGAAGATAGACGTCATCATGCACCACCCTCAACACTACATCTTTTAACTGTTTTGTTAGATAACTCTGCCTTGAAGCCGGTTGATCCATTGAACTCTCCCTATTAATCAGTTCAAAAAGGGCTCTGATCAAAGGATGAAATCCCCCCCGTGCTCATAAGCAGCCCCAAGCAACAACTTATAAAATATATATTTTGTGCTGTACAGACAGCACATCATTAACTTAATGGAAACTGGGCCGGATATACTTGAGCACGTTTACTTCCTCCCCTGTCTGCTTTGTATAAGGAGACAGCGGAGGAGGTTTTCACCTACCATTAAATAAAATGCACTTGTCCAGTTTTGAAATAGAAGACAATGGAGAAATTGTGCAGGAAAAAATGCTCCCTCTTAAATAGTGATGGCAGAGCGCTGATGTATTTTTTTTCTCCAAAACCTTAGGAGCTGGACTCAAATGACATTAATTGGTGAGACACGTACATAATTTAGTGTTTTGACGAAAAGGTCATCCTAAAATCCCATTGAGATATATTAAAGAAGTATAATATCACAAAAAATAGCAAGAAAGACAGAACTAGAACAACAGAGAGGAAAACATTGTTTCAGAAGTTCTTCCGACAACTCAAAAACTCTTAGAAATATGTGAGCTGTGGTTACACTTGTTATTTCAGTGCTTCTTCTATCACCCAGTCACCAGAGGTCACATTAAATATCAGGTCTCGACACAGAACATATGAGGTTTTTGCCCACATTGCTATCAGATCTTCAAAATCAGATAGGGAAATGTCAAGCTTGTATTGTGATCAGAATTCTGCATAATCTGAACGCAATGCAGCCACAATATGCATACAAGCAACGTAAAGAAACAGAGACAGATAGCAGGGAAGAGGTAATGCCATACAGATACTCAGTTGTACTGTGGACATACAGAGATGTGATCTCTAGAGTCAGATTTCAGAAATCATGTCAAAATGACAAGTGTAACCATAGCCCCTGATATGAAATGTAGAGCAGACATGAAACCAATTCTATTTGGATTTCTCTAGCTTTTTTGGAAATGTATGCTTTCACATACTGTACATTTCTACAATTTCCTCTTCACCTTAATAAAAAAGCATTTCTCGCACAGACCTTCGAGCCACCCCAAACCCCAAAGAAGCGCATTTTTAAAATCCTTATTGTAACTTCTCTCCGAGTCGATGTGGAGACAGTCTGGCGGGGGGTGTGCTCTGTTGAGCGGCTACACGTGTACTCACCCAGTGAGCCATATTGATGTCTGCTTTAGCGTGCCACAGATAGAAGGGGGTGTCTGTTTTCAATGAGTGATGTCGAGACAAATAGGCCGAGATCTCATCACGATGTTCTTTAGAGGAACCTTTCGTGAGTGCAGGATCATAACGATAGGTCGATCCAGTCTTCATTACGGGACACTCAAACTGAGTGGTGGATGGAGCTCTCCTTTTGCGGAGGGCAGATACAGAGCACTTCAGTTTCAGTTACAGGTGAGGTTGGGGTGTGATCATTCTTGTCAGCAGTGGAGATTTAATTTGCCCCCTCGCCACCAGTGAGTAGGTTCCATGTTGGGCTTGTTGAGCTCAAGGATTAGTAATCCAACAAGCAGGATTTTCATAGCATTAAAACTATTATCAGTTCCACAGATACAGCACTGGCACAACTGTGACAGTAAAGTCGAGATCCCAGCCAAATTCCTTGGGATTTATGCAACAGAGAAAGAAGCAACTAAGAGAATGCTCAAAAATTTCATTTGCACAGCTATCAGAACAATCAGGCTACCTACTGAAAGCTATTGATTGGTTAGAAGCAAATCTGTGGCCACTGCAATTACGGTTGTTTGAAAGCAAGAGGCAAAACAAAATTTGCAATCTCCTTGCACCAGCTCTGCACTGGGGCTTGGAGAGAGGAGAAGAAATGGGGCTGTCAAGATTAAGGAGCAGTGATTGTTTATTGACAAGACCTGCACACAGTATCAGTTCAGAGACAATCACCGATTAATTCGTTGTGTAGGATAGCTCCATTAGAGTAAGCAGGAATGCCATTACAAAACCGCCTAAATGCTGTCATCTCTGTAACGGCATTCCCATGCATACATCTATATATATGTATATGAAAATAAATAAGTGTAGGGTGATATGAGCTTTTTTTTATTTAAACAAAAAAAATTATTGTGTCATTAACTGAGAAAGAATTTGGGCAAACTAAACCACTAGTCATGAGACTATAGAAAGATGTCAACCTAAACCACAAATCACAATGAGACTATAGAAAGATGTCAACCTAAACCACTAATCACAATGAGACTATAGAAAGATGTCAACCTAAACCACTAATCACAATGAGACTATAGAAAGATGTCAACCAACACAACAGTCATTCATCCAGTCCTCCAATCCATATGCTCCAGGAGGTAAATGGCACACCATGACCTGTAGGATGCTGTAGCCATGTCAGCTGCCGTGTATCTGTCAGGAAGCCTTAGATCCAACAGCAGATTGAGGGAGCTGTGAAGCCCCATGTTGATTGCATGAAATGTTATGATGGTGCCCTTTCACCAAAGACGGTGGCTGACAACTTTTGCGTGAGCTGTATTCAATGTGTAACATTGACCACACTCCAGCCGTGCACTAGGCACTGGCTTATACTCTTAAATCCTCTCTGGAAGGCTCATTGGACATTGATTCAAGGACCTGCCTAGAATTGCAGGCTACCTTAATCTGTCTTTTAAATTGTGTTAAATTAAATTCAGCTCACAGCTCACAGAAGAGTGTCAGAGCGACAGTCTTTTCTGAAGGTGATCTTCTCTGTATATTTCATTGTACGCCACCTGTACCTTTTTATTTTATGTCTCATAAAAAGAGGTGGCCTCAGATTTGTGGATGTAGAGAATCACTTTGAGTAAAGAGCACATAACAAAACGCACAAGAAGATGATGATAAGTTGTAAAAAAACAAAACAAAAATACTAAGCAACAAACTGAGGCAAGAAGAGGAAATAAAGAAATAAAGAAATATGTTCTGATAGTTATTGTGGAGATTTAAAAAAACATATTTTCAGCTGTCTAACAAATATCTACTCAGCCTGCCTCTCTAAAGCCTTTGGCAAGGGTGTTCACATCTTTGGGCCATAATGAATACAATAATTTTTTCTCAAGGGTGAAATAAAGAACATTTAAAAAAAAAAAATAGCTGCAGAGCACTGTGTCCATGTCTCACTAAATGGCACATTTAATATTTAAACACAGTCCTGACGACTACTTAATTATCACAAATGAATGCATTGGCAGAATTTGGTGCTGTGTCCCGCTGTGTTTTTTATGAACATGCTGCTGTCCATGATTGGGTTTCAATTTTGACTCAGTTGTGTTTGTTTTTTAATGTCCTGGCAGGGATATACTGGGCAATGTTGAGGTGATGCAGCTGGACTTTGAGATGGAGAACTTCACCAGCCTATCGGTGACCAGAAGGATCAACTGGAATATCGACTACAAGGGGCAGAACCCGCCTCCTGACTCGGAGAAGGTCGTGACGGAGTTGACGGTGGTGCAGAGGGACATTCAGGCCATCATTCCTCTTGCCATGGTGAGTGACTTGTGTCGTCACTGGCAGCGATTACATGCACAGCTGAGGTTATGACCGGTTAAGGTCTTATTTGAGTTAAGCTGTTCACATGAACCCTGCAATTTCCACAAATAAGCCAAGGGAGCTGAAATCTCTGGTCCCAGAAGGAGATTTCTCATTCATTTTTCCCATAGAGAAATTGACTGTTAGTCTTTTAAATTTAAATGGTTTACTGTAGACTTACCATGAGCTACCTGATGGTGAAATGGCTATGTACAGTATGTTCTTGTAGAAGCCATCAGTCAATCTGATTTCAACTTTGTTGTTAAGAAATTGTGTTTTATTCCAGAGTTCCCTGTGAAATGTGAGTTCCCAGCAGTCGGAGAGGTCGCTGTTACCATAGAAACATCACCCAAGTTGTGCGTGGTTGGTAGCCAGACCAGAGTGAAGTAATGTTAGTCAGCCATCAAGAATTGTAAATTATATTATTTATAATTATAAATTAGTAATCGCCATTCTGTGACTGTGACTCTGAAATGAGGGAAAGGCAGTTTGGTTTAAATGTGGATTTTCTGAAATGTCTGTGGACAAAATGAATGGGAAATTGACTTCCAGAACCAGGGCCACTGAAAAAGTGGATGGGCTTGTTACAGCTCTTTTGACAGAATATTCCCACCCACAGACAGAACAGTCGGTCAGTGAAAATGTATGAAAAGGTCCGGCTGACACTTGCCGTCTTTGACTGAGCAGGAGGTAACTTTCTAATACAGGCTAAAGACATGATGGTCTCAATAGTAAACGCAAGTACTCCTTCTCCCGCCATGTTCTGTTTTGTTCATATAAAAATGTACCCACAATGCTGTGCGAGTCTTGAGTTTGCGCAGATGGCGAAAACCAAAAGTGAAAGGAGTAAGATGTTTCCATGTCAATGTGGGAGTAAACCAGGCATCATAAGCAGAGTATGAGATCACCTGGGTTATTATTTATGGCGTTTACATGGCACCAGGCTATTTGAGCAAGTGGGAATTCTCTGTGAATGTAGAGACTTAACAGGGAGACTTCTGTCTGCAGTGAAATTGTAGCTCTAAGTAACAGCTCACTCACGATAGCCTGCACTTGTAATATATCTTGTAAAGAACATCAGACACCCTGATGTATTGTCATTAAGAATACACTTAATCAACACCTACACGCTGAAGATGATTTGCTGATTGTTAAGAAAGCCAACCAAGTCCCAGCACAGAACACTTAAGTGTCTATTACTCTTTTAATCGTGGCTCTTCTCCCTGCCTCATGAAAGGCGGCAATTAGTGAGGGTAGTAAACAGATTATGGGAACAAAGGGAAATTAATCAAGCAAAAAGGTGCTGAGTACCTCAGGCCAGGCCTTGGGTCTTTAGTTCTTCTCTCGTGGCCTCACCTCGCTCACTTGGCGGAGGGGAACCCAATGAAAAAGTCCAAACCCACATGATTTTTGCCCATTAAAATTTACCATGCAGGGAAAATGAAGGCCAGGTCTGGGTCCAGGGGGCATGTTGAGGTGGGATTCTTATGGCGCCCACTCAATCAGCAGGCGCAGTGCTTCCATAAAAAAAACCATCGGGAACACTGGACTTTATGAATGTCTTCCTTCATTTAATGTGGCATTATGTGGTTTTCTGTCTCATGCAATTGACAAACACATTACATAGTGGTTTTAGTGAGAAAAGCAATCCAGCGCTTCGGGTGGGCAAAGATCATGCTGTGAGAAACTGACTTTGCAAAACGTACAATGAGGTAATTGATCAGCAACATACATATTGATGTATTGAGGCTCCATACTGTTCATATTGGGTGGGAACTAGACTATGAAATAACACTGTGACTATGAGGGAAGACAAGCCATAAATGACTATGAGATAAGACATGAATATGACAAATGATTTTGTTTGAAATTAGATTTGATGACTGCTAAACTGATGTTTCAGCATTTAAAAGCTGGTGCATTCAAAGCCTAAAAGACAGACGAGACACTTTTGCCAAAACAATAAGTTTTAGATGTCAGTTAGGTATTTGCTGCATTATAGCTGTTTTGCACCTAAATAAAGCCTTTATAATATCCTTGAGCTGCACTTATAACTTTGCATGCTGCTTTTCGGCTGCAGTATGAGGCCCTCTCGCTATTTTCCGTCCCAGTTACGTTTGACACTGACATGTGTCTCGTATCCAGATTGTATCCCGATTCGTTTTCGCTGGGTTCCATTTCAAAATGAAAATGGCGTTGTTCTCTCCCTCGCAAAAAAACACAGATCATTGTCTACGTTTTCATCTTAGACAGCAGATATACCACGGACAACGGCTGAGGACAAGGCTCCACAACTGTTGCCATCACTATTTTTTTAAACTATTTTATTTGTCGAATTTTTCCCCTGGCTAAGCGGTCCTGGTCGCTGCTCCGCCCCCTCTGCCGATCTGAGGAGGGTTGGGACTGGCACGTGCCTCCTCCGATACACGTGTAGTCAACAGCCGCTTCTTTTCACCCGACAGCGAGGAGCTTCACCGGAAGGACGTAGCGCGTGCGGAGGAACACGTTATTCCCCCCC
>OMOV01099974.1:15854-27044 GCA_900312565.1 Beryx splendens | reverse complement strand
TGTGAAAATCCCAGGAGATCAGCAGTTTCTGAAATACTCAAACCAGCCCGTCTGGCACCAACAGCTATTCCACGGTCAAAGTCACACAGATCAAAATTTTTCCCCATTCTGATGTTTGATGTGAACATGAACTGAAGCTGCTGACCTGTATCTGCATGATCTTATGCATTGCACTGCTGCCACATGATTGTCAGAATGGATAATTGCATGAATAAGCAGGTGTACAGTTGTTCCTAATAAAGTGTTCAGTGAGTGTAAGTGACAGCGAAAATGTGTACATTTTTGTATATACAGTGTAGGAGTGAGACTATATGTTTGTGAGACTAAATGAATGAAGCCTATGTGACAATAAAATGAATGTATGTGAGAGGACCTGAATGAATTACAGCCTACATGGCCACTCAAAGAAAGTTGCACTTGCAGACAAATTAATTGATGTTAGAAGCCATGGAGGTAATGATGTTCCTGGACTACAAGTAATAACTGCAACATATGTATGTAAAGAAGACCTACTTTAGCTGTACTAAGTTGCAGTGAGGTAAAGGGAAATCAAGGGCTAATGTAGGACCATTGTCCTTGTGCTGTACTGTAAGTCAAGGGTGTGTGAGTAACTTTCCTAACCCCCGAGGAAGAGAGCATAGTGGCGTCAGAGAATGGGGACTCGTCCCCTCTGTGCTTGCTCTCTAACCAAGCATGAGACATTGGCCCTGACTGCTGCTCACCCCCAGTCACGGTCACCACAAGTTAAGTGACCAATTCCAATGCATTGCTTGGGGCCGAATAATCATTCACAGCACTGGACATCTGAACATGTGTGACATGCTCTTGAATGAGTTCCAGGCATATGATTTGCCCTTTGAACAATCATTTTTGAAGGCAAGTTTGTGTGTGCTTTTGGGAGTGATGTTGGATTGGTGTTTGTTTGTCTGTTTGCTTTTTATGCATCTATTTCTGCTTTGAGGACGAGTGAGAGATGGAGAGAGAAAGCATGTGTGCATAGAATGACCGGCTCAACCTTTTGTAGTGTGTGAACAAGCCTGCGTTTACACTACGAAGCATATGACACGCAAATCAGGGCAATTGTTTGTTGCTGTGTGTAAATATTTAGCACTGTAATGTTCACATTCTTCCCATTTGTGGTATGGACACTTATTGAAAGGTCACTGGTTCAGTGTTAATAGAGTCCTTTCTCTTTGAGTACTATAAACCTTCAAACAAACACAAACACACATAAAGGTGAGAGATGTTTTTAGGGCGGTTCGTACTAATACCTATGAAAAATAACACACGCTCTAACTCGTATCTAACCCACATAATGGTGCCAGTAAGGGTATTGTGGTCGGGGTGGTGGACGGGTGTATCCATTTGCCTGGGATGCCGAAGACCGGGGTTTGGTTCCCAGCGTAAGCCACATTTAAATTTTTAACTAACGTTTTTCTTATTTAACCATGACCAAACCATAACCCTAACCTTAACCAAGTTATTTACTTTTTACTTTAAACTAAACATAACCGTAACAACCAACCATTGGGACGTAATTCAACGTTTTCAAATCGGTTGTGTTGCAGGAGCTTGAGCAGGCGCACTGAACGCTCATGTTGCTGGCCATTTGTAGGATTATGCACAAACCTGAAGGAAAACTACCTTTTGTAAGATATCATACGAACTGTTTATGAAAATGCATTGTATATTTACGTAACTGAACTTATTCCAATGTCCACCATTTTGAATTTACACCATACCTGACGTGGGAAAATCTACCCAGAAGATTGGCATATATAAAACTAGCTTTGCAAATACGTGAGGAATTCCGATCAACCAAACAGTCATCAAATTAGATGGCAAATATCAGGAACAACAACAGCTTGAAGTTAGCTACTTTACTAGTTTGTTAGCTACTAGCTAGCTACCAGGCTGGATTCAAGTAGATAACTATAGTGGGCCAGCTATATGACCTACTAATGTGAACCTGGATCCCTCTGGATTCTTGAAATCCATTCATTTGTAATAAGTTTTTCTGTGGGGAATCAGTGAAGTGATAGTAGGACATAGCAGGGCTGCACTTGCTCTTCCACATAGTTTCCCATCAAAATGGGAGCGGTGGGAATAAGGTCCATAGGCCATATGGTAATGTCAGAAAATACGTTGGCCTACATAAGATGGTAACTGTGCTAGCTACCCAAATATACCAATAGATACTGTCTTGTCCACTGGCTTAAATAGTTACGGCAGCGCCAAACAGATAGTGACAAAGCCGCCAGTTACCTGTTCCTGCAGCCATTTGAAGATACTGCCATGTTTGCAGTGATTACTAGCATCTCCATGATGAGAATGTGGTACTATGAACCAATATTTGGCAAGGGGGCAAATTACCCAGCAGATATGTTGCTCAAGTCTGATTATTTATTGCACAATTCTCTCCCTCTCTGGGGTTAAACTTCACTGGTTTCAACTTTTCTCCCTTCACTGCCCACTTGCCCCGCACCACCATCTATCCCATCATACTCCACACAAGCAGTTTTCCGTTTCTCATTAAAAATGGATTGAGGCGGTGAAGCCACCTGGCGCAACTGCTTGAAGTGTGTCTCAAGTGTTATGTCCACACTGAGGGAGTTATTCCACCCCCTCTCCCCCCACTCCCACACACAAACCCCTCACACACACCTCCTCTCAGTCCTCTTACACAGGACAGGAACAGTAAAAATCTGAAAACGTATTCTGCTGTTTGTCATTAATGTGACGTTGTTTTTTTTTTTAGCTCCGCAACGGCAGGTGCTCTATGGATCCCAGTCGGTCGGTTGGTCGATCGGTTGCACTGTACAACTCTACAGAACTTTTTACCTATGCAGTAGTAACATTGTCACACAAGGGGGCTCATAGGTGCACATCTTGCCACAACAGCTCTTTAGGCTGTACCGGTTTTGAATACATATTTAAAACAAGACTAAGAGTCCAACAGCCCCACAACGTTGAATTTTGTGGAAGCGTCACTGCTGGGAATCAAACTCGGGTCTCCTGCTCGAGAGTCTGCAGTCTAACTCCCTGTGGGCCACGTGACCCATAAAGTGGTGAACAGAGCGACCAAACAACAATACCATCCCTAAAGCCCCTGCTGTCGCAGGGCTACAAATACAAGCAAACAAAAAAAACTTGGCCTTACAAGTAATATGTACTCTTTCGAGGCAGTGTCTGGCTAGAAATTAGAAACAAAATATAATTGATTTAATTCAGTCCTTTCATAGTAGTAGTAGTAGTAGTAGTAGTAGTACATTAAGTCAAGATTCATTCTTTTTCTGAACTTCTAAGGCACTCAGTACTAAGTCCTAACCATAAGCTCTTGTTTCCTGTGCATACTGTAGGAGAGGAGGCACTGACTATGTACATGGCCAAAACCAAGCTAGACAGGAAGCTTGCCAACGCCACCCAGAACGTGGAGGCCCTTCATCAACTGGCCTCTTCCTACTTCATTGACCGTGACGGCACTATGAGGAAGCTGCATGAGATCCAGATCTCCACCAATGCCATCAAGGTTGGTGCATAATGAACATGCGTACACTGTGAGAAAACAAGGTACAAAGCTGTACTTTTTGTCGCTGGAGCTGTACCTTTTTGCCAAAATGGTACAGCCCCAGTTACAAAAGGTACAGTGATATTGTGGTCTGTTATTGTTTGGGCAGAGATTCATAGCATTTGTACTTATGCAAAAGATGGTGAAATTGAGGCAACCTGATCTCACATAAATACATAGAATGAACATAAGTTGTTAACACCAAATTACTGTATGTCTTGGTGGCATGCAAAGTGTTAACATTCCGTGTTCCCAGCACAAAAGGGTTACATGAAATAGGCAAAACTATAAACAGGAGATAGGCTCACATTAAAGTAATGTCACATTGACGTAGCGTTGATATCCTGAAATTTGAAGAAAATACAGCCATTTGAACTTCTGTTATGTTGTGATAGTTACAAAGACTGTTTTGTATTCAGTTGAATAACTCAGGCATAGATTGGTAAGTTTTTGACTAATTTGGCACATAGATAGTCTTGTGACTAACTACTTGGACACAAAGAATGGTACTCAGTGGCTCATAGGGGGCGTTATAGTAAGTCCTCAAAGTCTAAAGGGGGTCACACAGGACAAGAAGTGCCGCGTTGTGTAGGAGATAGGACATGGGGCAGGTATAGCACATAGGAAGCATCGCTAGTGGACGTTCTAATATGCACTCCAAGACACTTTGAGCAGTGCTGCTGGTCATAGCTGGTCATAGCTGGACACTGGCATCCAGCACCGGCAGACGAATGTGCACACAACCACTGGCGGTGGTGTGTGCACCTTCATTTTAAACAATGATTTCGAATTTTTGGATGGTGTATGTCGTTCACCAGAGGCGTCCGATGTTGCACTGAAGGTGCACTGAAGGTCACAATGAAGGTGAACACACTGAAACTGTTGGTCAGAAACATCATTTTAAATAGATCTACAGAGCTAAATGTTGATGTTGAGATTTGAACAAAATACAGTAATTTTGTTTTTGTCAACGATCATGGTATGTGCAGTGAATCCTGAAATCTATCACTTGACATTTTCAGTGTCTCCTTGTGTCATCCTGAGAAACTGTGCAATACCTTGCATTTTTCTTTCGCTCAGTGCATTGTGGACAACTCCAAATGCTGCTCAATCAACACATACTCTGTACAAGTAATATTTGCCATGCACCCTATGCTGCTGTGCACTTCCTACAAGGAAACTGCTGCTGTGCTGCAGATAAAAAGCTGAACACACTCTGCTCTTTAAGCCTCACTATGCTTCACAGTCTGACTGTGAATGTGCACTGAGAGAGAAATTCGCAAAGTGACAATTCCAACTCATTTGAATGAGAGCAAGTGTAGACATTTTGCAAAGGATTGCGAGAATTTTCGACGCCGGCGTTAAAGGTCCCATATTGTGTAAAATGGGATTTCCCTTTGCTTCTTTGTTTGTAAAGGAATTGGATGTGCTTTCTAAACATCGTGAAAGTACCAAAATGCATGGTAGCCAAGTAATTCCACACAATCCGTATTAGAAAACTGAGCCTCTAAACGAGCCGTTTGGAATTCCGTAACAAAGGTTCGCTCATTGTAATTTTTGTAAGAAATAATAGGCTAACAAAGTGTTTTTCTTTCAAAGTTTGATGCAGCGCGCAGTTTTCTGTCTGTCCCCCTGACGACCACCAGGTACCGGCGGTCATGCTTCAGCAGCCTCCCCTGGCTGAGGCGTGTCTCTCTCGGCTGACGCTGTTACAGCTGCCCTGGTCCCGGAGAAACTTAGCAGCTTAGCTTAGTTTAGCTTAGCTGCGGCTGAAACGTCACTCCGATTCGCTTCCTCCGGAGCTGTTGTGTCTGATTCAATAGCGCAATATTCGGCCTCGTGTCATGAAACCAGTTTTCTTCAAAATATAGCCTACTGATATTTTAAAGTATTTAGTAGTATGATATTTTAGTGTCTGCTTTTCCCTATCGCCAGCGTAGCATGGGACAGGAGTGTTTTGGGAGACCCACATTTTACTGTCCTTGAAGGTACCACTACAGAAATGCGGAAACGTCGTTTGTAGTCTTAGGCCGATCTCCAAAGTCCGCCGGATGATGCATTTCGCGTCATCCGGCGGACTTTTGCTGGCAAATGAATGGGGAGCTCTGGGTGCAAGTAACATGGAGGGAAGTTAAACATTGTTCATTTGCATATGCTACCAATATTGTAATGATACAAAGCTGGTTGAAAATCGGCAAAGTCTTCTTTTAAGGACGATGATTGAAATCGGTCACATGGTTAGTGAAGATAATTTTACTTGCCTGCACCTGTTACAAACATCCACTTCCACCACGCCCAGGAGGTGGCCAATATTTTCGTTGTCAGCATCAGGGGCATTGTGTTCACCGTGAGTCTCACTGCCTCACAGTCACTCGCACATAAAAGAACAGCATGACATTGTATCAGCTTTTATCCTGTTGTCACTCCAGCCTGGCTTCAGCCTGAGTTCCATATGGAATACATTTCACATCCCACAGAACCACTAAACCACAATTTGGGAAATGCCGTTTTATTTCATTAATTCATGCCCGATTTTCTTTTTTATTCACTAAAGTATTATTGGTGGAGACTTGGAAAACGATTCTTTAGCTAAATACATTTGCAAACCGTTTTTGATTTATTCACATGCAGTTTATTTGTTAACATGACTTAAAATATGCAATTTCCCATCAAAATGTTTTTTTGTTTTTTTTGTCATTGTTGGGTGTACAAAAACAACATGAAACTGCAAGAATCTGAAGTTGTTTCTACACTGAGAAAAGCTAAAAGCTAAATGAGCAGTTTTTCTGGGGAGGGATTAAAAACTTTCACACATAAGAGTGGGAGAAATCAGAACACAACCTCAACATGCTCGTCTCTCTCCAGTGAGAGTAGAGTGAACCTCGCTTGACCAAGGTTTATAGCAATGTGTGTTTAAGTAATCTGACTAATGTATACTGACAAAAAATATTTTAGCTGGCGAAAGTTTAACAACAACTAGATTGAGGTAGCAGAGCTGTGTTTTCCGTAAAAGATTTTAATTTATTAAGTTTGCCGCCGCTCTCATGCACGTGCCTGAGCCTCATTTGGAGGGAGAATAGGGAGCAGAGAGGGATTGACAGTCAATTTAGGCCACGCCCACAAGCTTCAGGTAAAGTAAACGCCCAGGCAGTATCACTTTAGAAAACGCGACACCCAAAAGCTCAATTTTATTACAGCTGTTGAATGTCAGGAACGCTCAAATCTTGCTGGTTAATGAAGATAGTAAAACAAAACTATGCACAATAGGATGTGCGAGAGAAAGTAAAGTCATAGATTATTGTGATGAATGAAAACAGTTACAGTTGATTCATTAACTAGATTCACTTAAATCATTACCATGTTTAAATAAATTATTTTAATAAAACATTTTCTCAAGCGATATCTTGTATTCATTTGGAGGACCAAGTAGCTAGTTTATGAAAAACAAATCAAATCAAAATCATAGACTGTAAAATAAGATGGACGTAGTGAGTGTGACATTACCCATAGGTTTCTGAAGGGGCCGTTCTGAAGCCAAAAGATTGGGTTTATGATTGCTGCCATGTTGATAGTTTTTGGAGCCGGAGCAGTCACATTAAGCCTGAGGATTATCTGGAGAACCACAACGGCGCCTAGTATTGGCCCCGTAATCAGCGACTTGTCGATCACTGGACAGGCGACCTGTCAATCAATAAGAAAACAACCCCATTTTATAACCTTTATATCCCATTAATGACAGTTGTTTTCGCCATATGGACACACATTAGAAGTGGGCGGCTGTGGCTCAGGAGGTAGAGCGGGTCGTCCACTAATCGCTTTTGATAAAAGAGGTCGGTGGTTCGATCCCCGGCTCCTCCAGTCCGCATGTCGTAGTGTCCTTGGGCAAGATACTGAACCCCAAATTACTCCCGATGGTTGCACCAGCACCCTGCGTGGTAGCTTGCCGCCATCAGTGTATGAATGTGCGTGTGAATGGGTGAATGTAGGCATATTGTAAAGCTCTTTGGATGAAAGCGCTATATAAATGCAGTCCATTTACCAGAAGAAGTGAAATTAGCTACTGAGACCATAAGCTCTTGTCAAATTTTTTTTTTTTACTTTATATTTGGGTAGTTGGGCCGGGTTTGGAGTCTTTCTGGAGCCAGCATCTAGTGGTTTTGGCAGCTAGGTCAAAATGTTGTTGTCACACAAAGCATTGACAAAGGTATTGCAGCAATGCTGGGATCAGTTGTGAAAATGTCCAAACCCCCCACATCTGCTACAGGCCAGCACCTGTACCTGCACCTGTACAGATACTCACAAAACCTCCAATCCAACTCTTTCATACACCTGCAACACTCTGCCTCTGCTGTCTCCCTCCAAGGAGCACCTTCCTGGCTTTTTGCTGTTGTAAGTGACAGGTGGATGAAGGGGTTCTGGCAGATGAGACTCTGGGTAGCAGGAAGTCAAGCATGACAAAATTGAGCAGAATTGACAGGGGCTGCTGAGTCAGTTTCTCAGGAAAGGAAGGCAGGAGGTATAGGGAGGAGAGAGGATCCACAGAGCACATTCTACATCAGCCTCTTAAAAGCTGAGTGGACTGTCTGTCTACTTATCAAGGCTGACGGACCTGTAGCATATGTTAAGAGGCAAGACTTTTTCTGACTGAGAGAAAGGGCTTGGAATGGGTTGTTGATTGAGTGAGTTAGTGGGAGAGCTGGCAAGTGAGAAAGCACGTCTTTCACCCATCAGATATTGCACCCACAAAGAACCATTTTTTCTGCCATTCATGTCTGCTTAGGAGAGATATAGTATATTTAATAAGCAAGACCTGGCATTGTTGGCACCATAAGCATGATCATAAGAAGACAGCCCTTAAAGACTTTCTGTCCTTGAAGAGAATTTAACAGTGCATCTGAATTGTAACGTATGACTGCCATCGCCATAAACTAAGTAATATTAGCCTGAACCAAAATTTACTAACTTGTCTACCAAGAAGAAATACAAAAAAATGCCTGAAATTTGTCACACAGATTTGGTGGAGGAGAGCACTAGGTGTCTCCAAATAACATTATCCCCCCTTAGAGCAAATCACATCAAAATTTTGCAAGGTAACGCAAAACATATTGCGGGGAATGCAAAAAAAAATAAAAATATCTTGCCCTGCCCCTTGGGGGGCTCCTTAGAAGATAGCTCTCTGGCAACTGCAGTTGTTTTGGAGAAAGCTGCATTGAACTTCTTCCAGGGATCTCCGGGACTGTTTTATGGACTAACAACTTTACACGATTTTCTACTGGCATGAGGGTGAGTAGATAATGACTGAATTTTCATTTTTGGGTGAACTATTCCTTTAAGTATCAGGATCCTGGGGAAAACGCTGGTTTCAGGCAGAAATTACCTTGGCAGTGGAATCAATTTTGCTAACTATTAAAAGCTTATTAATAAGAGAACAAGCAGTTGTTTTTTATTGTAGGCCACTTCATACACAGTATAAAACATACAGTAAATGCTTCATGTAATCCTAGTGGTGTGATACAATATTCTAGATCTGTTACCTGATATAAATTTTCAGGTCCCTAACAACGTATGAACTATTTCTAATTAGATGTTCACAAAAAAAACAACCCAAAAAACGTAGCCTACACAGTAACATGGCTAATAATTATACAACAACATATTTGCGTTCATATACTTACATAGTACCGGACCTGTAAGTGAAGCGTATCTATTTTCTATAATTTAATAGTAATTCCTATGTATTTGGTACTGGACCTGTAAAGTGAAGTGAGTGTAATTGCACAATAAATCATACAATGTGATCATATTTATTTTCTTTATTGGCATTTAAATGGTACATTTAAACAGGACAGCATTTTTCATTTCAGACCAGACCGGGGGATCAATTTTATAAATATTGAGCCGTTCTGTGGCTTTAGCCTATCCTATCCGAGAGTGAAAGATTATGCAGATTATGCAGGCTAACGTTTCTAGAGTGCTGTCCGTGTTCGTTAGCTAACGCTTGGCCATATTAGCTTCCAGTCATGTGCCTGCCTTCATTGTGCCTAAATTAATTCTCTACACCCAATGTTAGCTCCCAGGCGGTTCGTAAAGTTCGTAGCACGTATAATCTTTCACTCACCCCGGGATGTGAGATTTTTTTCCCTAGGATGATAGGGAAATGTTTTGCATGTACCACACCCCGAACTGATTTCATTGGTTGCCCCCAACTGCTTCTCCTTCTCCTTCTTCTTTTGGGGTTTACGGCAGTTGGCATCCGCCTGGGTGATATTCGGTCTGAACGTCTAGTAGACCTCTTTTCGCCCTCTTTCAACCAGTTAAAATGCAGTTACAACATCAACAATCTGGTTATTACCAACTGATGATGGAATGACTGGACCAACTGTCCTAATTACTACGCACCTACAGTCTTTCTGTGATTCGTTACCTTGAACTGGGGGAGGGGATCCTGTTCTGCCATTCTTTAAAACCAAAAGTACACACACAACAGTTGAAATAAAAATAATAAAACAAATGTTTCCAGCAACAAAAAACAACAAAAACTACTGGTGCTGTGATTTGAAGAGAGTTTCAGCTGTGTGCTAGCTAAGTCCATCCAGTGATACATCAAGCTATAGGTTAGCTAGCAAGCTATCAGTAAACAATTTAATTACACATCAAAATCATAACCATTACCTTATAAAAATGCTCATGATGACATGATATACCTCTATTGCATTGCAGTGTAAGTGGTATTGTGTTGAAAAGGACATGTTTTGGATGCATTAGGGTTCTACTGTTTGAGTTTGGCCCAGTTGGACTGTATTGGCGAGCAGTGCTCCCTGCATACTAGATGTAGATATAATAACTCTACACTGAAGTAACTGACGAAATGTTGATCGTAATCAATTGATGGCAAAAACTAGGAAAAAGGTCCATGGTGAAAATAACCAGAATGATTGTGTAATATACTCTGTAACAATGTGCATGCTTGTCAGACATACTATAACTGAAAATCATCTAAGGTTAAATTTGCCTCCTCACATGCCTAGACTATAAGTAGGCAGCATAAATTGCAGTTCTCCAGTCACGTAGCCAGGAGACAGACACCGGTCAGAATGTGCAGATGGGGCAGTCCGGCAGAAAACATGGATCTATATACACAGAGAACAAGGGCCTTGCTCCTCCAATATTGATTCAATATGGCTCTGAGACCTGTGTTGGAGTGCAAACTTGCAATCAGGATAAAACACACATGCATCAATAGAGCAGAAATGTATTACGCATTTCCTGTCTGCAAGTAAGCAGATTGAAAGTCAGATCTACTTTGTTTCACACAAATATTGTGTAAGGTGAATGTCATTTTGCCTCTGAGGGATTTTTAATTTGCATTTTGACATAGATACTCTTATCAAAGAAACACATGTTATCTGTCTTACTAATTTTACTCATTTGTCTGCTTGATATAGAGTATACACTAGCATCCATACATCATATTTCACACACACACACACACACACACACACACACACACACACAGAGTCAGTAGGCATCTGGCTTAGTATTTAAATGCCCTCTCAGACTCAGTGTTTGTGTTTGAATTTATCCTGATTTTAATAGAAAGAATTGGCGATATTCTATTAACA
>OMOV01099974.1:0-15834 GCA_900312565.1 Beryx splendens | reverse complement strand
CACACACGCACACACACACACACACACGCACATACGCACACACGCACACACGCACACACGCACACACGCACACACACACGCACACACACACGCATATAAACAGCCATTCATTGCTGTTTAATGCATGCCTCCTATTTGATACTGTGTACTGTGATACAATGTATAATATAGAGACACATTATAAGCATATATATCAGGGGTACTATTAGTTAATGCTTAATACTGCTTAATAAACATGAACTAACCCTTAGTTAATGCTTATCAAATAACCCTTAGGCCTAAACTATTAAATAATGTATAAATTAATACTTAGTTGATAAGAACACCATTAGTAAATGATTACTAGACACATTAGCTAACTGTTAATTAAGGCTTAGTTAATGCTTATTAAGAATTAACTAAGCCTTAATTAATGTACCCTTATTGTAAAGTGTTACCAACTTTTTTTTATTGAAGGTCCACTTATGAATTTTACACAAGTTCAAAGGTCCGGAACAATGTTAGTAAAAAGCACCGACATAAATCAATGTCCATCACTTGTCCAGTAGAACCCTAATGCATCCAAAGGAAGCGGAACGGTAATGAGTGTTTGTTGCCAGGCAACCAAAGTAATGCTGAGTTGTTCTCTTGACGCATGACATGCAGATTTTATCCACTCAAGTTGAACAGTTTCAACTCTTTGCACGACCAACCACTGCGGAAAAATCTGCGTTCCGCCGCACAGCTGGATCTGCGCCCTTCCATTAGAAATAGTGGTGTTTTGAGCCGACGGGGGCATGGCACACACAAGCCGCTCCATGAAAACAAAAATCAAGGATGGTGCGTCATACATGCGCATGCGGCCTTGCGCACACAAGTTAATTTACGTTCAATCACACAACGCGTCGGTCACTAATGTGACACAAGGTCCGGTCCGGATTGAATTTGTAGTTCGGTCCGGATCTGGACCTTGGTCCGGAGTTTGAGAAGCCTTGATATATATTAATCTCCTTAAGGACTAATTTGACTTGATTTATTAATCATTTGTGATGTGTTTTGGGAGTTTCAACCATTTCAAATAAAACACCATCTGCAACCGGCAGGGGTCCCATAATAACCACAAGAATTAATTGAATTGCTCACTGATAAAAAGAATACTGCATTTTCAATGAGAAAACTATGCATTAATGACTACACGGGTGTCTGATCACATCACAGATTGATTGTTATATGTCCTGCTGACTGTACTTCTTTTTATGGTGCTCTTCACGTGCCTCAATAGTAGTCTGCTCAATGATAATGACACATTCAAATAAATTACATTGGCAGAAATTATACATAGTAACACACGTTTTTATTTTACCGTATATACATGATTACATTCTTGTTTTAATTTACATCACAGAATGTTTTTAGTGTGAAAAACATGCAGTTGTTTTGCAGTGCAGCGACTAGAACTAGAATTTCAATAAAACAAGAGAACCAACTGGGATGAAGAAGAAACAAAGAGTTTCTTCTTCATCCCAGTGATCAAGCTTGAAAATGACAGGATACAAAAAAGTCATCATTCCTGATAGCATCTTCAATGAAGGCATATAAAAGGTATGTAAAATATAAATAGGAATATAAATATGAAATAATATGCATGCAGATGATATCATCATGCAATACAATATTTAGACTGGGGCATATATGACATATGTCCCTCGCACCTTTGGCAGAATGCAAATCTGTCCTCCTCACTTTTTTCTAATACAAGCAATAGCAAAAGCTCACTAGCGGCAATAAGTAAGCCCTGGCAGTCACTTACCCACCACCCTGAAACATCCACACATATTCAACTGCATGTGTAACACGATTAAGAGGTAGTTAAAATGTTCAGCAGCAGGAAGCAGCGGGACCATGATGATCCTGCATGTGAGGAGTAAGTTGCTGGTAATGGCCAAAAAAATAGCTAAGTTTTAGCTAATGTTAGCAAGCTACAGTTGTCTTGACTTCATACAGTTAACTGGTTGACAGTCATGGTATTTATTAGGGATACTTATACCTACCTACATTTTACCATTGCATAGCACTTTCTCCTGCACTGTTAATAGGAGGATCAGGGAGCAGCAGAGATTCTGCTCAGGTGAGGACTATCGGGCCAAATAGCTAGAGGAGATGACATTGAAGTTTATATTCTTCTAGATATTTAGTTTGTTGCAGATAGGCTTAAACTAATACAAAATAACACATTTTTCTGTCGCCTACTGTCATTAGAAAGAGCAGAGAGCCGCAGGTGATAGGCCCTTTTCACAAACATTGCTGCCGTACTTACGCAGGGTTCTCACCAATGGCAGCATTGCTAAAACGCTAAAAAAGAATGAAAAAGCATTACAAATGTATCAATATATGGTATTGTTTCTGATAATAAAAAAGCAGCATTAAAAATAAGTGCTATCTGTGTTGTAAATGTACCACAATTTTTTTTAATTATATCCTGTGAAGCTGCCAGGATACTGCTATTCCCTAGGCGTGTGTGTGACACCCACGTCCAGTATGTGTAGGTACCGGGCCAGAAGTCAAACAATTAGAAAAGAGGAAAAGCCTGCACACTATGCTGTGTTTATCCACTTTTTATTGACAACTTTTCGATCAGTCAGATCTTCATCAGGTCATATCCGAGTAAACACTTCTTCTTACGTATATATATATCAATAGACCGGATGTCACATGATCTGAAAGTAAATCAATGTAAAGAAAAAGAAAAATGTCTAACTTCTACCCCTATGCAACAAGCTTTAATTGAGAAGGCCACACACACACACACACACATATGTACACTCAGATATGCAGACACCTTCACACTCATATTCAGACACGGGAACATGCAAACACACATACAAACACACACAAAAACACACAAAAACACAGTAGACCTACAGTGCAAGCTGACCTGGGGTTACGATTTAATGAGATCTTATAGTATGGGGCTTCCTGCTGTACATAATTTGACTTCTTCAATGCATCACAGCTCTGCATTTTATTAGACAGAAAAATCACAAAAACCACGACGTACAAAGGTATTATTACTGACTGCTGAACCCTACATCTTTATCTCAATTCCACTTTCTGCCAACGTCTGTATTCATCTTCTAGTGAAAACCAACCCATTTAACTAGGCTGCACAGCTTTGATGCTTGTTCAGTTATCCACCAATCAGTGTATTTACCCATCCCTTGATCTACCAACTCTCAGCAGGAAAGATCATCCAATAATTGGGACAAATTTATATTTGTCCAAATATATTACATGTCCATGGGGTTCAGGAACAGAAATATAGCCAATACAAAGAGAAGCACTCTTCCCACTGTGAACAATCTCATACCTTGCTGATAGAAATGAATAGCATGGGGATGTGTGTCTGTGTGGCTGAGCCTGATTGCTGCAAGCTAGATCTCCTGGGAAGGGGGGATCGTTTAAGAATGAAAATAAGATACCCAGTGGAGCATTTTAATGGAGAGAAAAACGCAATTTTACGAGTGGGTGTTTTTCCGTGGTAAAGGTAAAGTATGATTATGCAGGAAAGGGTACGCTTGTATGTGTGTATGTGTGCGTGTGTGTGTGCTCACATGCTACCATGACTATATATGAATGTGCATGTGTCTGCACATCTCAGCTTTGTTGCTTGTCATATGTGTATGAAGCGTGCATGCGTGTATTCCTCGTGTGCTTACTGCATCCCTCACAAGGTCACCTATCCATAGAGTCACTTGGGGCGGATTTACGCCAGGACTCAATATGCAGATTTCCTGATGATGCTGCAGTGTGGGTGGTGGTAGTGTAGCAGTGACAGCTGCACTCATCCTGTTTCTCATTTCACAGTCAAGTCATGTGAGCCTCATGTAGGCAGGTGAGGGGAATCAAACATGTATACAATATGACCCAGATTTGTGTCGTCTGCATTAACCAACTTTGGGGCAGTTTACATCTAATTTGCATTCCCCACAAGCAAGCATTGCTGATTTTACATAGTGTTGATTAAATTACTCATTTGAAGGTAGCATAGTTATATTTAGAAATGCCCCACAGTAAATGATTGCCTCAGTATCTCTTAAAACAAACGAGAAATGTGAAAACATGGCTTGTTCACTTTATTTTCTAAATAATTTGTGAATTGAAATATTGTGATGAACATGATTATGGCTAGAGGAATGTTAGAGAGATACTAGAGGAATACACCGTACACTATACCCGCATGTATTTTCGTAGTTCCTCAAGCATCTAAATGGAGATTGCATCATCCCTCAACTGTGACGATACTGTAATGCAGCAGCCACATGTTACAATATCATAATATGAAGAAGGCAGAGAAAATGTCCTCTGGGATCTTATAGAACCAGGCTTGGAGAGTTACTGAGAAGCATGTCCCTTCATTTCCATGTAGCCAGAAATAGCAAGTCATTAAGAGGCAGGTGATGGACAGATTAGGAAGGCTCAGCAGAGGCAGTCCCATGATGAAGACAGTTCATCCATACAGTATTCCTCCCTTTCCCACCCACACTCCCTAGTCCCTTCATTTCTTGTCTTCCTTCTCTTACATGGCTTCCTTTTATTCTCCTCAGTCGTTCAGGTTGAAATACAACTTGGGGATGCAATGTAAGGTTATGAGAATTTCTGAGAATATTATATTCTACTCAGTGGTTTGAAAAATAGAAATGAGTGCACATTGCTGCCACAAGGAGTTATGCGAGTCTTGTGAGCCGCATATGCAGCAAAATGTAACTATTTTTGTACATTTTTGTACAACTGAAAATACATACAAGAACGTGACACATCTAAGCATTTTTATCCAAGTGGTGGCTTCTCTTTCACCACTCTCCCAGGGTTGTAATATGTAATACTGATACTAATGAAGTCTGTGATCATTGTTATAGTAGTTACTTAGTTACTTAGATACTTAGTAATTTATTGTAAGAAAAGCAAGGAGTACTTGCACTGATTTTATTTTCAATTGATACATTGGGATATAGATAACCATATGTGCACAAGCCCCTAAAAAAGATTGCACGTAATGTTGAAACATTTCATCAGACATTACTAAGAAATTAATTGCATGTCATTAGCAAAATTGATATTGCATACATAATTGTCATCCACTTCCATAATATACTAAGGGCCCTATCAATGGTGCAGGTGTAAAATGCAGTTAGTGGTGCAGGGGGCACAGGGTGAAGTGATTGACTTTTTGTTTTGTTTTTTCTGGTCAGAGGTGTGGCTCTGGAGGAATACATTATCAGTGGGTGTCATAGGGGCTGGCGTCAGTCAGGCCAATCAAATCAGCTCCTCTGATGTGGTGACAGATTCATAACGGAGATGAAAGTGCAGACCGGCTTCTCCCAAGAAGAAGCTGATGTCCTTGGTGGTGTAGGGTTGCAATCCATGCATTTACATAACGCTAAATATGTCACCAAGGGCAGAGATATGTACAGGGCCTGTGTACATGACTGAAGTATTTCTTTACATTATCTAGAGAGAATTGTGGAAATCTGATTTTTGTTTTAAATTAAAAAAATAACTTGTTTCCTGTCCTCCGCTATCAAATTGAACCAAAACAATTGCAGCCATGATTCTGCTCTACCATATCATGTTGTTTGTTGCAGCCATAGGCCTATCTCTATTGCAAATTAAAAAAGCAATGCTTCAGGCACTACGTTTGGGAAACCCATAGAAAAGAAGGAGACAGTGCATGCAGTTGTTGCACCCCCGGCCATCCAGAACATTTGGATGAGGATACGGAGTGAGGATTGGTGGGAATGGGTGGTCTTGAGGGAGTTCAGTGAATTAGAGTGTAGAGAGAACTTTGGAGCTGTGAGATTTACTTTACCAATGTGTCCCTAGAATGTCGTCGTCTGTTCTCTTGTACCCGTGATGATTTGTATAAACTTGGAAGCTGTGTGGAATAGCCTATGTTGTTACAGCCAACCACTTATGTGTGCACAAAAACAAAGAAATTTGTGTACTAATTTGCAACATCCTGATGCTAGTTGTGCAAGACTTAATCAAGGTACTGACATTGGAAGAGGCATGCATAGCCACATCCCTCAAATTAGAGGCTGCAGATGGAACACACGTACTGGTCCCACTGCATTGAGATGCCTATAGGGATATTGCCTATCAACTGAAAGGGAAGGCCCTTATACATCCTAAAAGCAGTTGTCGATGACAGATGATGGTTAGAATCACCCCTTGATCTAGCCCAGCACAGACTCTCCTTACTGGCATTATTGCCTTGATCGCATTAAAAACGTATTTACAAGTAAACATGTGTACTGGTTGAAGACTTTATATAAACGTGAAATAGGCGAGCGCAACATGCATAAGGGGTTTGTGTGATTTTGAGAGCTCAATGTGGGTGTGCCTCCACCAACTAAAGCCACCAAAATAGCATAGAACACGACTGCGCCTGATGGCATACGCCGGTGACAATGTCTCAGCAGGCGGTGCAAGTGCAAATCCTGGTCATCTTTGTCACCACAATTGCACTGCGCTGCTAGATTGCCACTGACACCCCCTACTGCGCCTCTCCTCCCACTTCGGTAGAGGCGAGGTAAAAGCCTGTGCCTGACGAAGTTGCGCCATGCACCGTTACGAAAATAGGGCCCCAAGTACCAGTTCTCTGAAGACTCTTACATGACGTGCGTACATAGCTGATTATGTATATAACTGACATAAACTAGCTGTATCTGATTAAAGGATCCATCTTAATGTAAAAAGAAAGAAGCAATGCTATTCACTCTATGCTCCTTAATATCTCAAGCATAACCTCCTACACACACCTGATGCACTGAGGCTGCATTGCTTGTGTTCCCAGGATGAGTTTTGCACTTTGAGTCACAGAGAAGTTTGTAGGGACAAGAGAAACCTCATAATTTTCCTATATTTTGGGTGCTTGGGAATACATCTGGTTGCAATTTAAACAATACAGAAGTGTAAGAAACTTATGATCTCAAGTGCATCATTTTTTATTTTTTTACTTGGTGAGATGCTTTTCTTGATGACAGATGACAAGTGGAGAAGATGTTCCAGAACCATGGTTCCTGACTGTGGGCTGTGATACAGTATGGGCCCAGTGGGATTCCACTGTTGTGTTCTGCTTAATAATCCAAATCCTCTAAGTCCCCCTTGGCCCACTTCAGTCCTTTGATTGCTCCTTGTATTTTTATTACGTTCTACTCCATTTTCATAATCTGGCACACAGCACTCTTATGGTGTGTGGTGGAGAGAGAAAAAGAAAGCATAACAAGTGCTTCATACCGTTCTCCTAAGGTCATTGAGATTACAAGGGTCAGTCACTAATCCTTAAAGCTGGGTATGTCTGTTCTCCATTTGGAATAATAATTCTTGGAGAAGAATTACTGTATAATAAACTGTGACTAGCTGCACACATGTTTATGCACATCCAATAAAGTACATGTGTGATCTGTAATTAGCATGTGTGAGCGTGCTTGAGCTCACTTGTGTGCCGGTCTGTTTTGGCACCTCGGAAGATGTTCGAAGGCGAAACAAACGACAGATATTCACTTTGCTAGGTCACCATGCATCACACAACATGACCTTTTGAAGGAAGTAATTCATTCAGCGATAAGCACAACAAAAAGGGAGGAAAAAGAGCCCTGTCAGCAGCCATCAAGATAGCAGAGTGTGATAGGCAAGGCTAGCACTGTAATCAATCTGCACATGCACTCTATGCAAGGCCATGAAGTGCATTTCAAAGTCCCTTGCTTGGCAGCACTAAAACACTGCAGCTTTGGATATTGTGCACTAGCTGGCTGAAAGATGCAGTGGGACGCTATTGTGTGTCTCATAAACTGTATGACCAGTCCGACATAAATAGAATGTTTGCATTATGTTAGTAACGCCAGGATAAATATATATTGCATTTAGAATGGGTTGCGGAAAGTTAGGGTGATATACAGTATATTCAGTATATTGCCTCATTAAATGTGACTAAATCATACATGGTGGTTCATATTACAGCATGGGACTCTTATATGTATGAAGATCATATAAATTAGTGAGATTTATTCAAGAGGAAAACCACTGAATATTAAGATTTAGCAGCTCTTCTACTGAATCTGTCCCTGTCTGTCTCTCCCTGGTTTTGTACTTTATCCCTCAACACCCCGACGTCAAGGGTAAGATATACATCTGTCTAATTTCTTGCTTGTCAGCCCACCATCTGGCACAGCATCAACATTAAAGACAGGAAAATTGTGTCACATTGTCAATCACACACACACACACACACACGCACATACACACACACACACACACATGCACACACACACCGCACACACACATACAGTGTTATGGTAGAGAGCACAGCCTCCTGATGACATAGGTGGCGGACATCTTGGAGACAGATTAGTAAATGTTGTTTATCCATTACTGTGATGTGTTTGTCAGGCTCAGTATGATTACAAATGTTCTCTGTCTTTGACACAGAATCTGCCTTAAGCGTTTATCAGTGATTAGTTTTCAGTACAAAGGAAGCTTCCAGACAATAAGTAAAAAGTAACTAAAACATACTAGAGATTCATCCTACTCCATTCATCTCACTCCATTTGCAGGTACAAAAAAGTAAAAGGCCTTTATTACAGTGGCAACATAATAACAGTGACCAATTAGTATCGATCAAGAACTGGTCAGAGTCAGAGTGCTATTGAGCACACTATCTGTTTTCTTTTGGTACAAGGTAGTGATAAGGCATGCATTCCACAATTCAATCCACATAATCCAGTAAGGATATGCATGTATGATCATATTCAACACTGCATTTAGGCCCAGGAGTGACAAACAACAAACTCGATCAGCCCATTACTCGACATTACTTGTCACCACATACAGTACCTTAGAACAGACATAAAACATATTTGTAGCAGTACTTTATTGATCCTACATGGCAAAATTAATTTAATACACCACATGTATACAACATTCAGAGCCCTAACCCAGAGACATAACAGAGAGAACACATTTAGAAATTAATACACAGTTCACAGGCAAGACAAACAGTACGGCATGCTGCCAGGAAGCCATTCTAAAAAGAAGGGTGAGGCATCATTACTTCATTACTTCAAGTCTACAGGTCTCACTGTAGGAATAAAACACAGCCTGAACCTTTTTATGATGATTGGAGATGTGAACGTATTGCTGAAAGAACTCCTGCTCTGAATCAGTATACCATCTACTGGATGAGCAGTGTTGTTCATGATTACAGTGACCTTTACCTTTACCCTCCTCTTGTATAATGCATCCAGTGATTCAGGTTTGCACCCAATGTTTTATGCTGGCTTTCTTAACAGTCTTTCCCAGCCTACTGCCATCTCCCTTGTTGTCCTTCCAGGATATAAATGCTGCATATAAATGATGTTAGGACATTTAGAAGGATGATGTAAGTATATAAACCATTTGCAGATATGTGGCATGAGTGTTTTTTCTTCTGTAGCAATAAAAACACAGCTCAATGAAAACCAATAAAAACCCAGATATGAACTGGCATTAACTGGAGGAAATGTTGAACTCATTGATGTACCTTTTAAGTTGTTGAATAAAAATCTACAATCTAATAATGCCAGTGAAGAAAATCCCATTTAATATGATCAGATACTTTCAAGATAAGAGCTAAGGTATGGATGCATTTGATTAATGTTACTTCATTAAGTTAAATACATTGTCAGTCAAGGGAAAGCAGTGATGTATGGGTATGATGACTGTTAGATGAGGTATATACAGATGAAGATGGTCGGTACACTGGCTTCAAACCTCCTCTGGGCTTAAGTGAGACAAATACCTTGTGATAACTTTGGCTTTGTTAGGTTTCTCATACTGGCTACCTAGATGGTCTGGCACAATAACTGCATGGACCTCCCATGAGAAGGAAGCAGGATTATGGAGAACTTAATTGAAGAAAATCCATCCATTTGCCAACATGTCCTGGTTTGAGTAAAGCAGTGTCTTAAGTGATAAAGCGGTTTCATTACTTTTTCTTTGAGCTGTTTGAGAGTGAAGAAATTCTCTGTGATTAGAAGACTGGATGTGCAATCTCTCCTGTTTTTTCAGTTGATGAAATGTGAAATGTAAAAGAAAGTTAAGATTGACTGTATGAGCAACGCAAGTTTAGTCAGGAAACTAGCTGGCTTCAGCTGATTGGATGAACTCAGCAGCGCATGTTTATGTGTTTAAGTGATCAATCAACATTTTCCTGACTGAAATGTAATTGGGGTTTCTTCTTTTGTAAAAGCACATTCTTCTTTCTGTGCCTTTTGTTGTTTCACTCCGAGCCTCCTGATCCAGCTGTGTTAAGTGTTTTTTTATTTGAAAGGCTGCAAAATATAGTGTGTGTGGTGGTTGGGGGGTTATTTTGTTAGAAAATAGCATAATTCCTTCACATGTGCAACACATGTGAAATGTGCAGCTTGCAACTACTATATACCTGCAGAGCATCCCAATATAAGAGAAAGTAGTGGTCTGTGGTGTGAGCCAGAGAAACACATTGGGAAAGCTCAAATGCAGATATTTGGTGACGAGGACTTAGTTTGCCAGTGTTAGAAGGCATTTGCTTGCCAACACCTTTTCAAGTTTGCAGCTTGCCTAAATATAAAAAGATACAATACAAAAAAAAAAATGAGACTGTGTAATGAAGAATACTGGTTACTGTATTCTGATATAAAATTAATAGAAATTGGATTCAGATTGGTGTACCAGGTCCTTACGGGAACAATACTATTAAAAGAACAGTCTCAACAACTCAGATCATTCTTATGCTCTAGAAGGATATTGAGTTCTCCATACAGGGATTCTCTTATTTCGTTCAGTCGCAAACGTACAAATTCGCATGAATCATCACTCATCAATGAGGTGGTTTATTAACTGAAAAAGTATGTACAAATCAAACTAAAGAATAAATGAGTGATAGCATGAAAACACATATGACAATGGCAATTTCAATATGGCTCTATCTGCAGAAAATAACCCAAACTGTAAACGTTTGATCTGTGATCTAGGAAAAATCACAGCTTAGTGTGCACAAATAGTGATGTCTCAAAGTAACTATGTTTTTACTGATAGCTCAGAAAGGCATTGGATGGTAGCTGAGGTTACATGACTTTGAATATTGCACTGTAATATAACTGAATGAAGGGAAAGTGACAGATATGGAATAAGAATGTATCTGAACCTAATCGTCACAGCTAAACACTTGGACTGTGCATCAGCCAGTTGCAAAGAAGCATGGAAGATTGCTACTTTCCGGCTTCCAGGATAAGAGTCAATTTTGTCACGGACAAGCAAAGGCACAGTGGGGCCAGAGTCTTGTCAGACTTTTTTTATATTTTGCATTTAATTTGTATCAGCATTGTAAAGGATTTGTTAGACATTCATATTTTGCATTTCATATAGAGACTTGTCAGACCTTTTATGCTTGTTGCTTAATTTGGTTCGATGAAGATTTAATTCAAGAGTATTTCATCAGCCTTTTTTTATTAATATTAATAATTTTTACATTTCAAATAAGACAGGGGACAAGAAGACACTGACATAAAACCATACAAATCATACGATACCACACATCACATTATAAACATCTATCAAGTCCATTATATTCATAAAGAGCTGAGACCCCCGTTCCATTGGTAATACATCCATGAAATCCTTTAACTAGTTATCTATACTAAAACAACTTGAGTTATGTAATTTCCAGTTCATCATAATTATCCTTTTAACTGACAAAAAAGCAATATGTAAGTGCAATATTGTGATGTAGGCCTATAAGTGTTTGCAGTGTATTTTTCACCTTGTTATTTAAAATGCACACTGCTGGAGATTGTGGTATTTTAACATTCAAAATAATTGATAACTGTCAATCACATCAGTTCAGAATCTTTTTATAGGTGGGCAGTACGGTACCACAACAAATGCATGAGTGTGCCAAACCCTCCACAGCCATGGCAACATAAATCTGATAGGGAACTGTCCATTTACTTCAGTCTACATGGTGAAATGTACGCCCTATGTACAACCTTCATTTGAAGAAATGTGTATTGTACATACCTGGACATAGATGTTATAATTTTTTAAATGCGTCCCATTGTCCTGTGGTGAGAGATACACCCATGTCCTGCTCCCATTATGACTTAATAGTGGAGCTGCTGTCAGGAGAGGCAAGGCACAACAACTTAGTGCTGAAAACCGGCAACAATCCCGCTAAATTTATTATCCAAGTCTCTTTTAGAACCAACTTCCATGTGTGTTTAGAATGGCCTTCAACTGAAAATATAATAAAAATTCTCAATCTTTCAAATCAAACTGTGCTTTCAACTCATTCCTGGAACAATATTCATCAGTCTTTCTTTAAGGAGGCGGAACATCTGCAGGATCATTCTGCTGTGCCATTGTCCTTTTGACTCTGTGATTTGTGGATGTTTTCTTCGGGGACATTTAGGAAAAGAAAAAGTCAAAGAATTATGAATTTCATGTAATTCAATACAGATATTACAAAAGATAATGTATAATATCCAGTGTTGTCAAAATAATAAATAAATTAATGTCTCCACAGATACAGAAATAGAAGTATTTTAAAATTCCTATGCTTGCAATGATTAAGAACAAAATAAAAAGATAGTCGACGGAAGTGCTGGATATTGGACTTTTTCACCAGCACGTGAACACAACACACATTTGTGTATTGGAGGACCGAATCTCTGCCATAATCATCTGAAAAATCCCATAACAAATGCAACAAAATCCAGTCAGGTGATTTGTGAATGCAGAATCGGCAACCTGTAAATAAATGCAAAAAAACTGATGAACGCATCTCGTGCCTTGGGAAAAATAAATTGCCCCCACCTATTCCGTTATTCACATTTACATTTGGACAAGTTCACGTCACCTCTTCTGTATACATATTGAATACATACTGTATATACTGTCTCTGAAGTCTGAAGAGGGGGAGAACAAGTGCCAGTCTCTTTGCAACAGCTGATGTAAAATACTAAAGGACATCAAGTTTCAGATTCTGCTGGTAGTAAGTGTATGATATATATAAATATATATATATATGTATAATCTGTTTGTGACAGCAGTTTCAGTAGATTGGCACCTAGCGGCGATGTTAACATGTTCTATACCAACAAAGTGTAATGACAACTGAGAAAATGGTGCTTAGCCACTGCATAATCAGCATTGCCTGATATAAGAAGCCTCAAAATACTGAACAGGACAGCCATACGTACTGTTCTGTTCAGACGCCTGTATTTTGAGGCTTCTTATATTTTGGCCAACATATAGTAGCCCTTAATGTATGGACACATTTGCACGTGTAACACTGAAAATGAAAATGAAAAACTGAAAAATGACAGTTTGTGGTATTATTCCCTATACACAACATTTACTGCTTGGCTTGAAAATGAATAATACAACTGTCACGTACTGTAGGCCTGCTTTGGATCATTTTCTTTATTGATTTTGTTTCTTGCATCTTGAAATCATAGGTCTTCTACTAGGTGTAATGTAAAGAAAATAAGGTAGGAAGTGGATTTGGAAGAGCTTTTAAACTCTGTCTGTACAGGGGCAGAGGAGGACAGAGGCTAAAGCTTGCTTAGTTTGATGAAAAACCAACAACACCTCCTCTCCCACAAGGAAATGCCGAAATGCTTCAGGAAGGACTCGTTTTACATTGCATTATTTATAGAGGAAAAACCACTGTAGATAAAATATGATGAAATCTCTACTGGCATAGGCACGTGCTCTCTGCCCTCATTCAATCTCCTTAAGACTTGACGTTTGTTTAAGTGACTCAACAGAGACCCCGAGGGAAAAAATACTTGAGGTTTTTGGTAAGATTATTCTTTTTTCCACCCTTAATCTCCGTTGCTTAGTAGTATCTCATCTGGCTTCTTGGATCCACATGAAAGTACTATTGAGCACTGCCGGTGAGATCTTAATGAGCAATGGCAACTGAAAAGAGGAGGGAATGTCACTCCTTCTTTTTAAGTCTTAAAGGTCTTAAATATAGAGGCTGTACATCTGAATAGCCTAATTATCTCTTTTGACTGGAATTCAGGGTGGGCAACAGGGACCACTGCAGACACTTTACAGTATAATCTTATTCTTTGGCAGGGAATAAGGGCATGGTCCTGTTTAAAAAAAAACATCCATTGATCTTTCTCTTAGGAAAAAAAATAAAATAAATTACAGCTAAAATTTAAGAGAAATCACACCCTTGAAGCAAGTGGGAGACAACACTGGTGGCAATATGAATGATGTAGCTTGTAAAGGCTCGTCTAGAAATGCTACTTTAAGCCTTCAGTCGAGCTGTGAGTCAGTTACACATCACATTTTGGCTGGTGGCAACAACTGGTCTGATTATAGGACCTTGTTCTTGTGTCTTGATACATTCTGCCATTGCACAACCTTCCTTTGTCTCTGTGCCACAGAACATCCTAATAAATGTTCCATTGACAGCACTATGGATCATTTGACATCTTATTAACAGATCCTTTACTAATGCTTACTTTGCCTATCATCTATTGATGTATTGTGCATGGAGCGGTGCAATACAGGAGTACTTGAGACTTGAGCAGTAAGAGAGAGAAATACTGCAGAATACTCTGAAGGCATGATTTTGCCTCCTGTAGAATCTCCAGTGTATGCTCAGTAAACACACACAGACACACACACATGCACAAGCACTCGCTCTTTCATTCGCTCGCTTTCACACACACACACACACAAACACACACACATTTACACACATACCACAAGTGTACCTGCTCCCTCCCCAAATGTTTCTTTCATTTGCGCCCTAATTGTCTTGCAGGTGACAGAGACACGGACGGGGCCACTGGGGTGCAGTAGCTACGACAATCTGGACTCAGTTAGCTCCATCCTTCTGCAGAGCCCTGAGAGCAAGCTTCATCTGCAAGGTAAACAAACCCAGCATACCCAAAGTCTAGTACCACAGGGCCACTATACAACATGGGCTGTGGGTCACACCAGGGTCAACACTCCATTTTCGCCCCCGTCCATTCACAAAATGAAAAGTACTCATACATCAAGAAATGCTCTTAGGGGACTATGATATGATTCTCTGTGGTTGTCGATGTCTGCTCTTATTCTAGCAACATCATGCTCTCAACAAAGGGTTTTGGCTTTAATCAAAGACCTGAATGCAGAACAATAGCATGAACTGTGCAGACTCTTCAGTGTTTCATTATGATGTATACTCAACATGTATAAGACTGTTAACACAGACTGCACTCTATAAAGTTATTCGAGTGCTTGACATTCTTGGAACTTAAGTTCTGGAACAAGAGATATTGTCTCCTAAGTCCAACAGAATGTTTATATCAAGAATTTACTCAGGAATTTACTGCATGAATTAAAAAAATGTTTTAGGCCCCTACGATATACAGTATATATATATATCGCCTCCAACACGAGGGCCGCAGGTTCGCGCCCCGTGTTACCTCCGGCTTGGTCGGGCGTTGCTACAGACACAATTGGCCGTGTCTGCAGGTGGGAAGCCGGACAAGGGTATGTGTCCTGGTCGTTGCACTAGTGCCTCCTCTGGTCGGTCGGGGCACCTGTTCAGCAGGGAGGGGAATTGGGGGGAATAACGTGTTCCTCCGCACACGCTACGTCCTCCTGGTGAAACTCCTCGCTGTCAAGTGAAAAGAAGCGGCTGGCGACTCCACATGCATCGGAGGAGGCATGTGAGAGTCTACATCCTCCCCAAATTGGCAGAAGGGGCAGAGCAATGACCGGGACTGCTTAGGCCGGGGGAATTGGCAAAGAACAATTGGGAGAAAAAGG
>OMOV01099973.1:0-14263 GCA_900312565.1 Beryx splendens | reverse complement strand
TATAAAATACTTATACATTAAAAAATATATATATATATATATATATAGTGATCAATATATATTGATCACTTATATATATATAAGTGATCAAAAATTGTACCTCTAAAATAAGTGAATTATAGTTTAAAAACAAAAACACAAGCCAGAGTATTGCCATATTTACTGTATGAACAACCATTTCTAAGAGTGATCATTATTGTTCAGAAACATGTGTTTATCAGCAGGGCATTTCTCTGCATTTCTTCTTCATTGTCTCTTTTTGTGCAGAGACAGTGATACAGAAGAATCAATGAAATGTACATTTTCATTCCAACACTTTCTCTCGAAGATACACTAATTCTAAAATTGAAAGTTTGGCCTGATGGTGGCGCTAGAGGAAAGGTCATGGGGTCACCAACATCAGTAGGGCTCATCCTCCTCTAGGGGTCATTAATGTGGCCAGCAAGTTTGAAAAGATTTGGATGAAAGCTATTGGAGTTATCGCGCTAACGCGAAAACCCTGCGGCGGCGGCGGCCGGGTTAAAACCATAATATCCCCGACGCGTCGTTCGGGGATATAAATATATGAACCTTTTTACAGCAAAATATTTTCAGATGGTCAGAAATCCACTTCCTGAACTGATTACATTTTAAAAGTGATTTGCACCTTTCCCTGCAGTAAATGTCTTAATACTGTCCTAAACATCTAAATAATGTTCCCCTCAGGAGGCACAAGCATACGCTGATGACAACAGTCTACTCTTCATGGAGACCTCAGCCAAGACTGCCATGAATGTCAACGAAATCTTTTTGGCTATTGGTAAGAGCACCTTTCTGCAGAGTCACGTGTACATCTGATTCTAACTGCTGCTCCCTCAGATGGATGCTCCGTTTCTCTGCGGCAAAGTTTAACTGAACATGACACAGCTCTCCCTTACCTGATCTTTACTGAGTATACACTGATTAGCTGGTTGGATTTAGTTACACCTAAAGAAAAACAAACCATTGCTAACGTATAGAAAAACAGTGGCCAGTCTTTTAAATTTGCTGCATTTTAACGTCTCATGCCTGTGATCCTGTTTGCCCCTGTAGCCAAGAAGCTACCCAAGAGCGATCCTCAGGGCGGAGCGGGAACAGTGGGGCGGACCCGGACCGGAGTGGACCTACAGGAAGCCGCCCCCCAGGGCCGCAGCGGCCAGTGCTGTGGCGGCAGCAACTAGCGAGTGCAAAGCGACGAACTTAGTGAGCGAGCCCTGAACATGGTTTTAAGGACAGCAGCTAACTAAAACCCAGAGAGGAGGGAGAGGGGGGAGAGGGCAGAGCCACTCTCCACTCCTGCACTTAAACTGAGATTACAGATGAGATTATCTGGATCCCCTTTGATTAAAGGAACGTTTTTTTAAAGAATCATAAGCTAGAGGGAATTACCAGTATCCCTCACTCCTTCTCTTCTCTCCTTGCCCCTTGTATCTATCTACCTCCCTATCCGTCTTCATCCTCCCTGTCTCAGTTGATTCAGTTCTCTCTTTAATGACCTTTTTGAAGGATGGTGGTTGTATGTCATTTTACCCTCTTTGTAAGTGTGTGTGTGTATATATATGTGTGTGTGTGTGTTTGTGTGTATGTGTGTGTATATATACACACATATGTATATATATACACACATGCAAGATTTGGCGGTTGTTTCCTTTTCTACTCCTGTCGTTTCCCTCTACATCAATCGTCCTTATGAAAGATACACAATATACAAATACCCGACCATCTTGCAGAAAACGTAAAGGACAATGCCGTCGATCTTAAAGCAGGGTGTTGTCTCGCTGCTTCTCAGATCGCAGCATTTTTGTCGTGCTTTTTAGGGACCTGGCCACCGGCGGCACAGTGACCAGGAAAGCTCTAGAGACCCCTGCTTAAGACCGCTACGCCCTTCCAGCAGGTCATGATTCGATAGACTACGCACCTTAAGGTGTTTCTGATCTGTGCAACACATTCAACTGTTTGTACCCATTGTGCATTAACACCTGTAACACCAGAGAGTTATGAGCAATTTCTTTTTTAATTTGTAAGATAAATGTGGAAAAAAAAATTGTAAGACCAAAAAAGTAATAAATAACATGAAAGATTTCTTGATCCGAATCCAGAGTCCAGTCGTTTTCCGTGGTCAGACTAGTTGCAGTACAGCCTCTAGTATCTAAAGACGTTCCACGATTTCAAAATGGCTAATTCCTGTAATGATTATGCACATACATGTTTTTCCCTGTAATGCCCCTTTGAAGAAATGCCATAAATATCGTCTCTGCGTAAACAGTGTCTGCATGTTGAGCGTTGAGTTGATACGGAGAACCTCTAACGTGGCGCTTCCGGAGTTTTCTCTTTCATTTGTTTGCAGGGGTGATGGTTGGAGGTACGTTTTGGTTTGTTATCACGACCATCTCTGTTTCGGTTCGGCTAGGGTGTGCCACACTACAGCTGTCTATATTTGGATACTTTGTTATGGTGCTCGAGCACTGTTTCCACAGACAAGACAGGCACTTGTTTTTCTACTTGTTGACACCGAGCTCAATTCTAATTTTATCTTGAAGTGGTGTTTTTCTTGCAGTGGTGACCCACCACAGATGATTGAATGAGGACAAACATCTCAACAGGCTTCCCACTGGTCATAAAATTACTGGGCTTATCATTGAACTGAAAGGTTTGTTTTAAAGAAGGAAATTAAGAATTAAGTAATTTCCTCTGTGAAGTCATATCAGGAGGTTCTTGCCGCTTGTTTCTTGCACGTTCATTGACATTCAGATCTTGGTGATCAGCTGTTTACAGCAAGGCCAATTACGGCTTACCGTGACCAGAATCGACGCAAAATGTTCAGAAAACAGGATTGAAAACGGTTTGTTTACTACAATCCTGTGGTTGAATCACATCATATTCTTTTTGATGCTTTTTACAGCTGAGCTGGCAGCACAAACACGCCAGGAATCGGTTTCAATTTGTTGTTATTTGTCATGTAATGGCCATAATGCAGGGATCAACATTAAGAATTTATTTTCCGCTTGCCCAGTTGGGCCAGCAGGTCAGAGTTCTGGCACATTTTCTCTGACCCACCTGGCAAAAATTAAAATAACCACCGTTTGATAAATTTAGGAAATGTATCACTATAAAATGACTGACATTGTAATATACACCAGCAAAATGACTGGGAAAAAACATCAATGTAAATAATGGATAGAATGTGAATAAATTTGAAATGCGTGATTTTTAACAACTTCAAACAAAATACCAAAGTGTAAATCGGACCCTGTTGCGCTTACTGTATTCATAGATTTGCCCTCATAGAAGCTTTAGTTTTCTGTAAATATAACAAGTCATAGAAACAGCCACGTTAGACATTTCCAACCACTAGGTGGCAGCACAGTGCTTTCTAAGTCCTGATACAAAGCCAAGCCGTCACAAACTGGTCTTCTTGAGTGCACCTGTGGCTACATCATAGTCCTACAGTGTGAGCACATTTTTCTGGTCTTCATTTAGAAACTGGTAAGCTAAAGGTAAGGGCAATGGCTTCGAGGGTTACAGTCAGGAATAGGTTATATTTAAGGTTAGAGATTAGTGTGTGTGTGTGTGTGTGTGCGTGCATTTGCAAATGCTTGGGCTCCAACAAGAAAAACATACAAATCTATTTTGTTTTTTACATTCTCAAACTCTACACCAGTTAAACATGTCAAGTATAGCGCTAAAATATTGTCGTGTTTGGGTACAACGTTCTTAACCACAATTTTAATAGCTTGGAGGAATGTATCCACAGTATGGTGTGCGCATTTGTATGTATGAGCGTGTGTGTGTATGTGTGAATGTGGACATTATGGAGAGTGACCATGTAAAAAGCCATTACTTGCACAGTGGGGGAAAATAACTCCATTATCTACAGTGTCTCGCAGAGGCACGGCACAATAGAGGTATGCTTCATTTGTGCTCACCTGATTATTCTACTACGCATTTTAAAACCATGCTTTCTCCGGGTTAATGCATCGGTCCACTCTATTCTGATGTACAGTGCCCTATTAATAGAGGTGCCTGCAGCTCTTTCAGGTTTTACATCTATTAGTTGAAGAAACTGCATAATATTTAAAATGGTCTCCATTGCAAGGGAACTCTCATGGGTTTGTACAGGAATTTGAAGAATATCTGTGGCGTTCGTCTGAGCGTCTGAAAATGCCTGACCGTATCAGGTATTGGAATTTCTGTCAACATAGTATATGCCATTCGGTGGATTTATTCAAAGCACTTCTAAGCACCGTGACTGCATATATATATTAGTATGGATGGAATCAGTGGGGATAAGACTCCTAATTCAATGAATGAATGACAAAAGATCATTAAGTGATGTTCATTCATTCATTTCTGTTCAATATTTCAGTCAATTTAAAGTAAAGTTTAAAGTATATTCAAGCATTTTACTTGCTAGTCTTAATATCAGCAACAAATGATATTATTTCAAGTTATATTCACGCTCTGCAGCAGTGGAGTCACGTAATCTGCGAGGCTGCATTATAATTCATAAAACCTCCCACTTGGAGAAAAACAAGTTAGTCATAAGTGATAATGTCTCACTCCCAACAACCAGCAAATGTAAGAGAGCATAGATTGCAGTAGAATTTTAAGTTTATGAATGACGTTTCACCCTGAGCACAGAATGGAAACACAAAAGAAGGTGCGTGTTCACTGTCGGAGGTTCCTTTGTGTTCCACAGACAGGTACAGCGGATTGCTGAAAGCCTCGCTTGTTGACCTCCACCTGCGCGTGAACATCAAAAAGAAACCGTGGCCATGTTGAGATTTCTACACTGGAAATGGTGTAAGCTGTCTTTTAAATTGACGGACCCGCTGTCGTGGCTGTGATGCATCAGACCTTGTTCTTACAGTGAGGCAGCTTTTAAAGCCAATGGAACACGCACGCACACGCACACACACACACGTACACACACACACATGCCTCAGAGACAGACAGCTGCTCTGCCAAATGCAAGCGGCCGCTCTGTTCACATAAATGTTTTCTCATTTGTTCGGCTGTCAATCAAGGCATGTTCTGTCAAAGAAGAAACTCATTTCTTACTACACTGCCACTATGAATCATATGGTGTGGGAGCCGGGCAAAAAATGACTGTGTTTAGAGGGGAGATTTGCAGAAAAAAACGGAGAGACGTGCCCTGAAAATAAACATAGCCTTCCACATATACATCTGCACAATTTTGCTTCCATAATCTTTTTTTTTTTTTTTCTTCTTTTTTTTTCATTTATAGCACAAATGAAATGAGTAATGTGGCCAATAACTAGCTTCAGTAATGCTCGGTTGTCATAACAACAAGGATTTTTTGATTAACTTTAGTGAATGCTCTCTTTGCTGGGGGGAAACCACTGGCCCACTTCTGTAGCATATAGGCCCAGACCAAAAAGACGAAACCCATCTATCATTTATGAAGAGAAAATGGGACGCGAGTGCTGACATGTATCACCATATATTGACGGGTGAAAGAATGACCCGAAAGAGTGTCTCTCTCTCTCGCTCTCTCTCTCTTGGAAATAATTGCCGATATGGTTATTTTCGGAAGAAACGGGCCTATCTCGTCAAAACCCCACCCTCCGCATTATGATCTGCCTTTCAGAATCACAGTTATGCCAAGAGGGTGAATCATCTTGACAGTCCAGCGTCTGACAGCAAGATAGCTAGTTCCTGATGGATTCCTTCTATTTGCCTGGACAGACAGAAATGACATTAAATACCAAGGGCATTGGGACAGGGAGGGACACAATATGTGGATAACACTGTGGTGCGGTTTGAGATTCTTGCTGATAGCTGTAGCATGTCTGATGTGGGTACAATTATTGTCTCTTATCTAAAATGAAACACCCAACAGTATTGTAATAGGATGGGATGTGAGTGAAGAAGGCAGCCAGAATGGAGAGCAACAAACAGCGGGAACCATCAGGTGATAATATACTGCTTTTTTATTTTGGATTCTGTCGCATTTCAGCCTTTATTTAGCTAAGGTGGGTTTTCTGAAAACCTGTGCTGTCTTTTAGCAACACCCTGTTACACAGTCAGTCAGTTACACACATTCACACTAGGAAATTAGCTACCCAGGAACCCCAGTCTTCTCCCCGTGACCCCTGATTAGTTCCAGTCGAGCGGCTGGGAATCAAGTGTCTTGCTTAACGGCACATTGAATGCACATGTTAAGGGAGGAGGGTGACAGTCACTACGCGCTCTGTAGCAATTCAACTTCATATTACTTTGGATGGTGCGAGGAGAAGTAAGAACATAAATATTAATGGTTATGGTGAGTTGCCTCAGCTCCTTACAAAGGTGTCAAATATTAAGACTAAGATTTAAGATTATACAATCTATCAGAGCACAAGCATCAGCTCTGAACGGTCCAGCTGCTATGCTAACATTGTTAAATATGATTAATTTTCCTCTGATCACCCAGGTTCCACCCAGGATCAAGAGGACAAAGGAAGAAGGTACGCTTAAAAAAAAACAAAAAACAAATCTCTTACGCTCGTCTGACACTGCAGCATTTTGATTCATTTGTTTTGTCATTGTCTCTGATTTTTTACCACAAGGCCGTCGAACACAAACTTGAAAGATATGGGAGGGAAACAACACCCCACGTTTCCCTCCATGACTCTCTTGGATCTTGAAAATGTGGCAGCGTTCATGATGGTAAGCATGGATCCACTCCCTGAATTGCTTCCCTAACCCATTTTAGTTCCTCCGCTCTGGCCTTGATGACTTCTTATGGGCTTTCCAGAGTGAGAAACTTTTTAAAAATGGGTCGGGCAAAGCCGTGTGGGTAAAGAATTTCACTGTTTAAATCAACTTGAACAATGTCTTCTATTTTGGTATCCTTGGGAAGCGGACAATGGATAACAGTTTCAGATGAAGGGGACATTTCTCTTCCACACTTTGCCAGTAAACTGTGGTAAACCTTTTTGTAAAACGACTGACTGGACAAAATGTTTCTGTAGCACAGTAGATCATCACGGTATCAACATAACAGGCTGCAAACAGAAGCATAACCAGTTTCCATCGAGTTCATTTAAACCATTTGTAACGAAACTAAGGCCCTTACATTTCAAAGTAAGAAAATGAAATTCTGCGTTAGATACACACAAACGGCTTATAAAAACAAGAAGAAATTTAAAAAAAAGTGTGACTCTGAAGTGAAAAGTGAAGGGGCTGTGCCAGATCCCTGTGTCAGCGGAGAGAGGAGATACTGGTTGCTGATAGAGGTCAATGAAGGTCATAGATTACTTAATGTCCCTTTTAAAGTCACACAGAAATTAAAAATGAAATGAAATTTTGAGTTACATCCCATCCCAACATCCTATTTCAATATGAGATGCTGTCAAAATACGGTTGCATTGTGACTTTAAGTGCAGTAGCCAACCACAGCATCAACGGGTTTGCAGCGAGAGAAGAATGAAGGAATGAAGAGCTATTGCTATTTAAAGTCCTAAAAGAGGCTGGGTTTCTTGTCTGTCCCTAAAGCCATAGACTGCTTAGGAGTAGATAACAGACCTAAAGTATTATTTTACCTGCATGCCAGTGTTTAAAAAATCTATTAGCAGCATGTCCGATAAGCCAGAGGAATCACTGACGGTATGCTAGATTAACAAAACGTTGCTTTGCCACAGCTGCTAGTGGACCAATAGCTAGATCTATGTGGAATTAGGATGCTCAACCAGTCCAGAATCAGATATTGTAGTCAACCTGCTGAGTGTTACAGTGTTAAAGGCACTGAACTATTATCTGGCCATGGATTTCACAGTGGTGCTATTCTTTTGCCCCCCATTCTTGCTCTACTTTTGAAATTAACCACTGGCAACCTTCAAATCATACCATCTCCATAAAAGTTTAAAGCTAAATAACATAACACATTTTGGTATGTAGGCCTACATAAAAAAAAACAAAAATGCTACCATAGTAACCAGGTGAATTGAAATGCAAGGGTCTGAGGGGCAGCCTGGTCTTGATTGAGGTAAGTCTGGAGCACAGCGTGGACCAGAAGAATGAAATGGCCTCTAATGAAAGCACTCAAGGTAATAATGGAGCCGAGCGTTGGCTTCAGCTTTGATGATAGGAACATGTTGATTGGACTCGAGTCTAGTAGAGTCAGTGCAGACCTACTGTAACAAAAGCGGGGTTGATTCTACTATAGTGGGAATATCCAGTTTGAGCTAGTTTCATGTGTGTATGTGTGATTTTGTGTGTGGGGCGTACACGTCGCCTGTATGCATGTAACTCTGCCTGCGTGCTAGTGCTGTTCTCCTGAGAATTAATTCCCTTTCTCTCTCTCTCTGTCTCTCACACACACGCACGCATGCACACACACACATACACACACTACACAGACAAAGAAGCAGAGAAGAACTGTGTTATCTTACACCCTTGTCGCTGCTTGTGTGTGTATACAAGCACATGAGCACCTTTATTTTTAGGGTGGCTGCCTTGTGGTGGGGTCAAGCAGGGCGACAAAGGACTTCAATGCGAAGGACATAGTTCAAACTCCAAGTATGTTTCCACAACGCATCCATCACTATCTGGCTGACAGCTGCCCCACCACACACCGCCTCCTTGACCACAACACATACAGGCAGGCGTGTGCCATTTCAGTGTAGGCCCAAAATCAGCTACAGGCATCTATGTTTGAACATCGCCCAACAATGTTAATAAGGGGGGCTGAGGGGTGGGATTGGGAAATGATCACTGGGTGATAGGCCCACAAGGCACAGAGAGCTCCTAAAGGTGGAGAGGATTTGACGCGTCAGGGTGATACAACATGGTCAACATTTTCCTTTGACCCCACGGGCAATTTATCTTCCTCCAAGTAGCTGTTATGTGGTAGTGAGTTATTAATAGAAGTGAACACTGATGTACATTAGCGTTGGACAGAGGCTGCTGAAATGCCAATATTTGCTTTACAAAGACCCCCAGATTATATGTGAGGTCATGCAAAATGTACTTTCACTGGGCAGAAGAAGAGAATAATGGCACAGATGGATCTCTTCCCTGTTTCAACCATATGGCAACAGAAGTAGACTATGTTTGTAAGTCTGCTGACAGTCTGTCTTTTCTGTGTCATGTCTCATTACCATGCTTTGGGCATCTTCAAGACACCATTAGTTAAGATGATAGAGATTGAAGTTTATCAAAAAATAAAAACAATAGTGGATTGCTATAGGCTATCAATGGAAACGCACTGTACTGGCAACTACATCTTCATTCAAATCCCTGTCTTGCCCTGACTAAACTGCAGCCAGAGACACAGTTATCCTCTGGGCAGCTTTTAAAAGTTACTTTATGTTGGTTTAAACAAATGAACGTTTCAAATCGCTCCATATCGTACAGGGGCTTCATTTTTCCTCCTTGGCCAGCTCGTTTTTGAAAAAAAATACCTGTTTTATTTCCCCCCCTTTCTCCGATCCTCGTGCCCAGTGATTTGATATCTCTGTCGCGCAGGCAGTAGAGTGGCACCGCGCGCGCACATAAGCAGCATGGTTACCTTGACACGCTCGCGGGACTGAAACGCCTGCAGCTCGCGCCGTGATCTGTGACAGTTGGAAATGGACAGTCGCACCGGAGGAGCTGCCAAACCCCCTGACACAGGTAGGGAAATATCCTGGCGTTAATTCGTATCTGTCTTTATCTCCATTTGGGTGTGATTTCAGCCACAAATGTCGATTGCTGTCGTCTATGCACTAAACATTTCTGCTGTGTCTGTCTTTGTCCTGAGCTAAAAATGCAGTTGTTTCGCCTGTAACAAACCAGATGTGTCTGACCCTAACGAAAAACCACTGTAATATTCCTAGAACTGTTCCTATAAGGGTTGTGTGTCTGTTGGGGGTTGTTTTTTTGTTTGTTTTTGCTGTGGAATTTGTATAGTGTCCTTCTACAATGTGTCTAGGATTACAGTTATTTTTTCGGAAGAAAAACGTTAGGTCTGAATTGATCAGAAAGCGAATGGTGTTTGTATTGTTGTTGTGTACCAAACTGTGTTTTCTTGTTAAGCCAAATGACTGGGGAAACTAATATTTTCCCCTTTAAAATGTTTAGTAGCCCTAAATGTCGGTGCACTCCTCTGCAACTCCATAGCTGAAACTTTTAGAGATAGTAAAGGCTGTTTAGGCTAATTACCAATACAGACAGAGATTTCCAGTAGTGCGTTTATCATTTATTTCACTTTTTTAGTGTTAATTATTCGACAAATAGTAGCCCTCCTGTAGATGGTGGTCAACGGTATAATAACGGTGATAAATGGAAGATCAAATGTAGTCTAACTTTAATGAATGGGGTGGTTGTTTATCCCCCTGGGGTTCAAGGATGTGCCTCTGCCCATCACAGTCAAGGAGGAAAGGTGTGTCTCCCTCTGTCAGCGCGTGTGCGCGCGTGTTCATGTGTGTTTGCGCATGTGTGCAAAAGACAGAGAAGCCCTATGTGTGTCAGCCACCTGAAATATCCCACTGAAGCGGCAGGAAAACAGAGGTAGGTCAGAGAGAGAAAGAAAAAGAGACATAGAGACTGTAACTTAAGTAGCTAACTGTAGTAGCCACTACAAAACTCACTGCTGAATATTTCATCAGGCTTCCATTTGACAAAAAGCTCCCTGTCTTACAAGAGGTGTCCTAACAGATACCAGTCTGTTTTCACTGTCTTCCTTTTCTTACCAAGCGAGATCATCTGGGCCTCTCTGAGATCAGATAGGCTGTTCGTTGGAGTTAAAGAGGGTTATCAGCAATGACTTTAGTCTTCCTCCGACGAAGAAAAAGATAATTTAGTGAGTAAAGCGGTGCACTCACCCATTTCATTCAGTACAGTTTTGTGAAAAACCTTATGTGTCAGTGTTGCTGCTCACATTTCAGTTTGGTTGCTGCATCTTCTTATGGATGCCTGCCTCTCACACCCTCATTACTGTGTACTCAGCTGCCTCTCAAGTCAAGCAGACTGGACCTCACCACTTAAAACACCCAGCGCTGGCAACATCATCATCTTCCTTATCCTCTTCAAATGACCTTGCTCTCATCCGTCCCCCCTCCGCCTCAGCTTCAAACCTAAATGGCTTCAAATGACGCCTGCCTGCTTGCTGCCAAGCCCCCGCTGCACCGCTGCGCCGCCGAAGCAGTGTTCCTTCCAACTGTCATTTTCGTCGTGAACAAAAGGGCTTTGATTTATCAAATCCCGTGCCTCCCACTGCCCACTCCCCAGGGCGATGCAGTAATTTTCACTACCACTCCAACGTGAGACTGGGAGAGTCTGTACTTCCATTAGTCCCGTGTCCGTGTGATTCAGTTGAGCTTTTAGGTGTGAACACAGCTGGGCCGTCCGCACACCATCTGAGCAACACAGAGATTCACGAAGCTATCTTCCTAGGAATACGCCAGGGTTACATTTCCTCTCTTCCTTACCTGCGCACTGCACAGAGCTTGATATTTACTGTGACCGAACCCAATGGGACACAGCTGGACCAAGTGGGTTCAGGTTGGGCAAATACTTCTCTATACTACTACATCTGCTTCCTCGCTTGGGGTTGTGTTGGGTTCAGGTTTGAAAATTTTGGTTTCTCGACAATTTCTTGGTTCTTGGATTAAGGCTATTTGAAATCGACGCACCAGAGAAGTCTTTTTTATGTCCATTTTTTTTAACTGGCATACAGACTGTCTTAATAATTTAGTATTGAAAATTTCGACATTTTTGGCTTTAGTCCAGATTTGGCTCACAAAAGTTACTATCTCTCAGGCTTGGTTTGAGTTTAGACACAAATGTTTGGGGTTCACGCCGGGCCAGGCCCTGATTGTCACACCCAAAGTATAGTATTTGTGCCCCATATCTCTCTGCGTCCTGCCCCCGAGAATAGGCCGCATTCTTTTATCCCAAACATTAGTAATGAAGTTCAGTGACCAGCCTATCTTTTTCTCCCTCTGTAACTTTCTCTCCCACCTCCGTGTGCTCCCCCCCCCCTCTATACTTTGGCATTTGGCTGCTGCCGTCTGTCTCAGTAAAAACCATCAGCTGTGAAATTGAGAATAATCATGTGGAACGAGATTGGGACGGGAGCAGCTTGAGCTCCAGTCCTTCACCGCCAATGGACTCATGGTTCTCGCTGATAAAGTCCACCGAGGACTGAACAATCACCCCACAACACATTTCCTGTTGACGTGCGAAGAATATTACTTTTTTTTTTGGGTCATCTGTATAAGCTGTCGTTCTGCGCGTCTTAGCGTAAAGATTCTTTCTGCAAGGTAAGCAACTCTCAGTGTCTCAGAAGCACTTTCTCTGATGTCTTGTTTACAAAATAATGAGGCGCGCATGCTTTTGTTGTGTCCCCTGGTGGGGAGTGGGGCAGCCTAAAAGTGCATACGCTCCAGATAGCCTATCATGTTTAAGGTCACTGTCGGGGCTCGGTGTGGCTGGTGAACACTTTTGTTGGCAGGATGGATCAGGAATGATTTGGATTTCGTCGGTGCGTATTGATTCCATTCCTCATTGAATCCTGATGCCAATTCTTACGGTACTCAGCGTAAGAGAGGACATGTTTATTTTGTTATCACCACTATAATCACTATATTGTAGCTTATATTTAAGTGTGTAGCATGCAGTCTTACTCTCCATCAGTAATCTTTTAACAGAACTGGTGGCCAAATACAGAGAATAGTAACTATTTGTGATTTGTATAAAGGCTGTCAATATAGGTAAAAAATCAAAAGCAAATATTGCAATAATTACATAATGAAATTTACTGTCAGGTAGACTTGAAAAGGGGATTCAACTGAGGAGAAAGAATAGACGCCTTGCCATCGCTCGGTGGCATTCCTCCACTCTCTCTAGTCATTTCTGACTTTCAAATGTTGTAGCTGTTTGACTATTTAAGAAAAATAAATGGTAAAAAGTATTCAATCTTAGCTAAAGTATTCGTTTAAGCTGTGTGTAGGGCTGAGCTGCTTTCCAACACCGATGCATCAAAAACGCTTAATCGTGTTTGAGGTGTTGCCTCCCTTGCAGTAAATTGCTTTTCTACAGGTATTGCATTTAGCAATATTATTTCCCACCCTCATGTAGGTACAGATGGAGTGTGCCACCTGTTCTGTGGCACTCAGGAGCACAGGTCTTAAATCTGTCATGGCAGTTCACCAATAGCGTTGGCCCGCTAAGCAGAACGCTCCTTTAGACACGCCTCCCGCCTCCCGGTGTGGCGGCCTTCAGCTCTGTTGGAAGTATCTCTAGCTTCCATTTTCAGTTGACTCAGTACTTTTAGCATATCGTCGCTGTTGGGTGAAAACCTCATAACTCCACTTTTGGTGATTTTCATTTTTTTTTAATTCGACTGAAGGAATTACGTGGTAAATTCTACTAACCTTGAATTTACGAAACCTTTTCAAAAACCAATCGGATGCACTAAAATATTAAATGGTCGGCAAGTTCATTGAAGGTCTTTTAAAGAGCTCCATGGCCAGAAGATGTTAAGAAAATAAATAAGTCTTGTTTTTTAATGTAGAGTGTGGCCCCCTAGAGTACTTTCTTTTTTTATCATTACTCTCAGCTTTATTGAAGAAATTTCTGCTTCATTCGAAATATACAGGGGGGAGTGACAGAAAGGCAGGAGAGAGAGAGAGAGAGAAGAAAGAACAGATAACATAAAGATCACGATTGAATATTGTGAGTACATAGTGTGCACCGTAGGTCGCATCTGGACCAGCATGCTCTGTGGCAGCCATTTTCTGCCATGGATTTTGTTACTGCACCCCTGCCCCTGTTGTTAGAACACAACATTTCCTCGACAAATTTCTGATAGCAAAATGGCAAAAATTAAAGTAGGCTTTAGACAAAACACTCCCGTCTTTGTCCTCTGAAGGTTGAGAGTAATGCGGATGCGAACCTCCCATCTAGCACCAGTAGTGATTTGAAATGGTCAAAATCCGTGACACGAGAGAACCATGATCGTCCTCAAAGGAAGCTTCCAACCACTGCTGAACTGCATGTGCAGCAGACATCTTATCACAAAGGACTCACAACAGATTGCCTTTCCCCCAAAACCTCTCCCTCTTAGCCCCGTCTCACGTCAGACACATCGGAATGGATTTGTGCCTTAAGGCTCCCGTCAAAGATGCGGTGGCTCTCGGGATGTGTCATTACAAGTCAGATGACAGTCCTCCTTCACAGAGTGGCGGCCTAATCCTCCCCCTTTGCACTGATAACTGTGACCTTTGCTTGGCTGCTTGCGAGTGAAGAGAGGGCAAAG
>OMOV01099972.1:0-12167 GCA_900312565.1 Beryx splendens | reverse complement strand
TATTTGGCACTTGTCTATGCAGTCAGATTTGAGAGGCCTGGGTGCACAGAAACATAGAGGAACACAGCGCACACACACACACACACACACACACACACACACACACACACACACATGCACACACACACACACATACAGACCATTGTTTTGTTTTTCAGCGAGCAGAACATAGTCAAGACGTGTACTGTGTTTATTGCATATTTTGGTCTTGGTCTTGACTTAGTCTCGACTCCTTTGGACCTGGCCTTAAGAATAGATTTAGCCTCAACTAAGGTGGTCTTGACTACAGACCTTGATGAAGAAAGATGTGCTGTGTGCCTCCATAAGAAACACCTCACTAATATTTTAAATGAAAGAATGACAATATCTGTGCGTCCTGTCCAGAGATCGACAGCCCTCGGCAGGTGGAGGTGAAGGACGTGACCGACTCCGCGGCCCTGGTCACCTGGTCCCAGCCAGTGGCCCACGTGGACGGAGTCACCGTGTCGTACGGGCCCAGCTCCGACCCGTCAGACAGAACCAGTGTGGAGCTTCCCTCCACAGACAAGCAGCACAACATTGACAGTCTGAGCCCAGACACGGAGTACCAGATCTCCCTGATCTCCAGGAGGGGAGACGCCACCAGCGACCCCGTCACCAACACATTCACCACAGGTAGGCACCGAGGACACATACCAATCCTGATAACATCGCTAAATATCACCACTCAGTTACTACGGTAACACATTTCTCATTTCGTATGGATCTCTATATTTTCATTTATTTTCATACTGGATCTATTCTCATATTTTTCATATAAATTCATATTGTACAGATTTTTCACTCATTTTCTTTGTCTCAGTATGTTTTGCAGCTGTCATTTTGTAAACCCTGCCTATACAATATGCTGTATATATTTTTATATGTATATTTTTTTCATATTTTCCATTAATTTTCTTTGTCGCAGTATGTTTTATCTTTCGCAGTATGTTTTATCTTTTTTCAAACCCTGCCCTACCCTTTTTACTCAGTATGTTCTAGCGTTAGAATTGTGTTTTTTTGTTTTGCTCTATTCATTTTTTATTATACCCTTTTTCCTTTTTCTTTGCTGTATCATATCATTTGATGCTGCAATGGCCCAATGTCCCCATGGCGATCATTAAAGGTCTACCTAATCTAATCTAAATCTAAACAAATTGCGTAATAATAACAACCAAAATAACACATAGAGCATGTAACACAATCACTAAATGTGATTATATTTCGCTTTCCTCTAGACCTGGATGCCCCCCGGGACCTGCAGACCGTGTCCCAGACCTACAACAGCATCACTCTGGACTGGAGTAACAGTGTCGCTGACGTCGGCAGCTACAGGGTGAAGTATAGCCCCATCTCTGGGGGCTCTCATGGGGAGGAGCTGATCCCACGTGGACCTGGAGGAACCACACAGGCTACTATCACCGGTGAGGGTGAAAGAGACAAACATGCACACGTTCCAACTATATACAAACGCTAGACTTCATCGTATCGGTCATACTAGGAGGTAATTTTCTCCTGATGCTTCTGTATTGCAGGGCTAAAGCCAGGGATGGAATATGGGATTGGAGTGACGGCTGTGAAGAACGAGAGAGAGAGCCTCCCCGCTACTACAAATGCAGCAACTGGTGAGAGACACTGCTGAGCAGCTGTCCAAACATCCATCCCTCTCACTCTCCTACATAAATACACAGACGGCTATGGCTGTTAATATAAATTGGGTGATAACATGAAGCTAATGGGAAAAGGTGATTTATGATGGTGTCAAGTCTGCGCCAGAGGTGGAGACAGATGTAAATTACCAAAATTAGGCAAAATTTTACCATCAGTCAGTTTAACAATTTTTTTGTTTTTGGCCCTTGCTTTGGGTCCCCTGATTTACCTGATGCAGGACTTTTCTATATCTCCCTCAGACCTTGATCCCCCCAAACACCTGGAAGAAAGCGAGTCAACGGAGACCACCATCACCTTGGCGTGGCAAAAGCCCCGGGCCAAGATCACCGCCTACAAGCTGGTGTATGTCTCCCGGGACGGTCAGGTACAGGAGGTGGACGTCCCAGCCACAGCCACGTCCTATGTCCTGCCCAACCTGACCCCTGGCATGGCCTACACCATCACCTTGACTTCGCTGAGGGGTCAGAGGAAGAGCGCGCCCGTCACTCTGTCTGCATCCACAGGTGGGTGGGCAATTCCAGTGTTGCCACGATTCGATCTTAGAGTAAATGATACACATGCTTTCAAAGCAAGATCAAAACAGAGGGAGCAACTGTCCTTCAGATTTTTCACAGGGCTTTCACAGTCTTCGAAACAAACAATAAGAGCGCAAGCTTTTCCATTTCGCTAAGTTCAAGGTTCCAAAGGTTTATGCATTTTACCAGATCCACTCTCAGGACAGTGTATTCCAACATTCAGTCTTCAGATTTGGAATTACTACACCAGGGATTTGATGATTTTGGAAATAATTCTGCAGCCAACAGTAACAGAGCAATGAGATGCACATACACTGAAAATGACTCTATCTTGATTTTTGCCTTTGTGTTTTTCTTGTAGCCTCTTTCACATTTTACTTAGCTGACTCTGACGTCCCTGAGCTAACGACTCCCACAGGCTCGGAGGACAATGTCATTAGCTTTGCGTATTTAGACCCTTCTGACTCCCAGTTCTCTGGGACGGGGCCTGAGGATGAGCTTGGAGCCCTGACTATCTCGGGCCTAACGTCCGATGGATTTGACCTCTCATGGGAACTAAAGGCCCGCGGTGTCTATGATAGTTTCACAGTAGAATATAGAGACACTCAGCGATTATGGAAAATGAAAGATGTCCAACTTCGTGGAGATGCCACTGGCACTAGAATCCAAGGCCTGAAGGCATCTACAGAATATCAAATAAAGCTTTACGGGATAACCGATAGCCAGAGATCCGCGCTACTTGAAGCTGTTGCAGTCACAGGTATAAGCTTCTCTTTTGGACTGAATGTTGATTAGAGACGCCATGTCCTGGTGTTATTTGACAGCTTTTCCCTCCAATGTCTTATTGTTATTGAACAGTTGCTTAGGTCAGAGTAGCTGTACGATTTGCATGACAACATCTGAATCATTGAGTTACGCCAGCAAAGAATCATTTGATGGCAATCATCATCTGCAGAACCTTTGGCATGGCATGATGAGGATGCAACAGAGATGATTGTATTTTCACTGTGGCAGAATGTTGCTTTCCAAATACAAGGAGAAATCGACTGTTTCCAAGTAGTAATGTGTGGGTTCAATGTCTTCATTGATCCCCTGCGGCACTGATTACCATCAGGCAGAATGTGTTAGAGTACATTGGCCCTACCTGCTACCCTGATTTCTTCCTGCATTTGAGCTTTAAAATGCAACGATTTTGCTCTCTGAAGGTCTGTGCCAGCAATTCCATCCACTTCACTCATTGCTTGTAATCCCATTCACGTTTTTGTTAAATTATTCTCTTGTATTTCAAGAAAATTACAATGTCAAGTCATTTGCATGTTGAACAAATGACTCATTAGGATAGAGATGAACATACGACACAAAACTCAACGGTCTGTCTTCAGGACAACAGGAATAAAATGGCTGCGCATGGCTTCACCATCCCTTTGAAGACAACTGTGTACTTCCACTCTGGTGGACTACTCAGAACCTTCAAATGTTAATGACACTGACTCAGGTGCCATTAACGCATTAGCTGTTTCCGCATAAATGGTCAGTAAATCTCTGATGCATGACGATATAACACATGGTCCTTGAGAACCAGGGATAATAAAAAACACACACTTTTGAGAAGAGACAGTTAGAAACATGAATCTCCACAAGGACTAGGTAGAGTAAGATTAGCAATGACTGTAATACCATGTTGTACTTGTATTTATGCTATTTAATATCTTTATACTATACTTTCCCAATTATTTCTTTTAATCTAATCTTTTGTTCACAGGTTAGTTGTTATCTGTTGTTTGTTTTTTTTGCCCACCAGCAGCACCAGTAACATGTTGTTTTTTTTAAACACACTTTTATTTACTGTAGCACCCAAGCCTACCTCTCCAGATGTAATAATGCTGAGTATCACAGATGCCCCTACGACACCACAGTCTGCTTTGGATGCGGGAGCCGTTCAAACCCCAGGTCCCCTCCATCCCCCAAACTCTGGGGGCCCGTCCCTCTCTGAGTCTGGTGGGATGACCTCCGGGGCTCAGCCTGAGGGCTCTAGCTCGGACGTATTTGGGGAACTCGTGGTCACAAACGTGACCTCCGCTAGCGTGAAGCTGGCCTGGTCAGCGCCCGACGAGGCCTTTGATAGCTTTTCGGTGGAGCTCGATGCTCGGTCAGGGGTGACACAAGCTCATGTGACCACAGTACCGGGAAGTGTCAGGAAGGCTGAAATAGAGGGCTTGTCCCCCTCGACGCACTATGATATTACATTGTATGGGCTGGTGGAAGGGGAGCGATCTTTACCTCTCAAAGTTTTTGCTACTACAGGTACATGGAGCAGAACTTTCTTTTCATAGCCATTCATCGCAAGTGATCTCTCCATACTCTGTCCTGTCTGCTTTTATATACTATAAAGTAACATTTTATTCCACAGACATACGTAAAGCAAATTCTGTAATATTATATTTTAGAGGAAATTGGAGTACACACTTATGTCGCATGTAAACATAAATGATAAGCGGCATTGCTTTTGTGACGAGTGCCAGTTTCATCAGTATTGCTTTTTTTCATGTCATCCTCATTCATCCCATATTTCACCCCATGTCATTGTTTTAGTTCTGATTCTATTTGTGATGACTAACGTGCCTTAAAAAGTTATGCTAGAGTGATTCATTTTTATAACCCATCTTGCCATTCAATTGACCCCACTCTGATCTGTCTATCTACCAGAAGAGCTGAAGCCTATGGTGGTGAACCTCACCATCTCTGACATTACATGGGACAGCTTCAATGTGTCCTGGAGCCCCAAGGATGGGGAATTTGACAGCTTTGTCATTGAGGTAACAAACTTGGAGCATACTGCAGAGAGCCAGAACCTCAGTCTCGCTGGAGACGCCTTCAGCTTGAGCATCTCTGGGCTGAATCCCAACACCAGCTACATGGTTGCTCTGTACGGGATGCATCAGGGCTCCTTCCTTGAACCTGTGTACACTGACGCCACCACAGGTACCTGCCACTGGCAGTGTTCTAGCGTTCTGTCCTCCAATGCTGTATTTCTCTTCTATTTCTTCTCCTTTCCTTCCTTCCGCTGATTTTTGACCACACATCTTTCTATTCCAGTCGGGGTCTGTGGTGAACCATACGCATACACACACACAGACACACACTGTGTATCATACTAGCATCTCTGTTGTCCTGCTCACAGTGTCCACACCACACTCAGCATCAACACTGCATGGAGCGAGAGAAATGACATAATAACCCTATTTGTCTTTTGTCATCCACCGTGCCACACCCTGGCCACCGTGTACTGTAATGCTTCATCTTAACCAACATGCCATGTATCATTCTTACCCTCCAGCCACTGTTTGTGTCTAGCTGAGAGAGGGTAGGGTGACGGGTGTCACGCACCCATGCCGCATCGCTGAGCCAAGCGAGCGGCCGTCCAATGACCACCCTTACCCTGTACTGCTCCCTCCATCCCAATTACCAAAGTGCATGAAGCCCCTCCCTATACCATCCCTTGCATCGTGGTGAATTTTGATGCTGATGTGCTGCAATGATTGCAAAAGCAAACCGACAACTTTCACCCCCAACCATCGCACAGTCGACAGCGTGTCCATGTCCATCTCATTTCATCCCATCAACCCTCATTCAGTGTGTAATTGATTAACCTTGAGAGATCATTTGCCCGTGGATGTCTGCCTAAACTAAGCGCTCACAGTATGCGTGAGTATTACTGACATTTGAGCTCTGAGTGTCAGTCTGTGTGAAGGATACAATTTCAAGGGTATATAAATGTTTGTTGATTTTGATAACATTTATCATTCACTCTACTAGTGTAGAACTAACTAATGATAAAATAAATAACCTCGTTTCCCTTTGAACTACTAGGTGGCAAATGATTAAATCATCTTGTCGTTATCAAGGTAAAAAAAAAAGCTGATGTTTCAGTCTGAGGTTAACAGCAACACCACCTGGTTTTACATCTGAATGATGCCCTCTGTTTCTACTGCATGTGTCTGTGCATGGAACTGACATGAATGGAAATTCCTCAACGCATGAGAAACACTTTGCACGGGTTTTTCTTTTCCCATTCTCATTCTGTGTGCAATTGCTCTGGTGCCACATTACGCAGAATTCATCCCTTCCAATGATATTAACATTGCAGATGAAGTGCATTATCGCCTCTTGGACCATGTGCTTGGAAGAGACTATTTTAACCCTATTGTCTCTGTTCCTCAGCCACATTTTCACACTTAAATCAACACTTCATTCATGTCAACTTGCAGATCAATCCTCTACAGCCACTTATCACTTATTTGCTGTTCTTTCTCTCCCCTTGGCATTACATGTTTGTCCATCTTTCACTCTCTGTGTTGATGACCTTGTGTTAGTTGTAGAACACCAATAATCAACTTAAAATTCTATTTTCTATGTTAATTGTAGTGCAGCATATGTATTTCCTAACTTGGTGCAGCAGACCGTTTTCTGTCTGTTGTTTATGCAAAAATATGTGCATGTATTTAATCTTTTATTGAGCTACTCAGACTATCAAGAATTGCAAGTGGGTGGTGGTGAGTGCCCTCTAACACTGCACATATTTTTACATGATAAATCAAACGAACAGGTTGCAGCCTACTTCCCATCACACATGAAGTACGATTTTAGGCATACTGTGTTCTGCAAAATGGCTTTGATGAAAATCTAATAATGGTTTCTTTCTTTAGTGAACGAGCCCGTGGTTGGCAAACTATATGTGTCTAACTTAACATCAGAGAGCTTTTCAATCTTCTGGAACGGCACTGGGGGAGAATTTGATGGTTATATCCTGGAGATTATTGATTCTGATTGGCTGAGGGAGCCTGAGGAATTTAACATATCCCGCAATGTAATGTCCCGCGACATCACAGGGCTTAAGCCCAGCACTGACTATATAGCCTACCTCTATGGGATATTCAAGGGATCCCGAACAAGGGCTGTCAGTATTGTTGCATCAACAGGTATTTTGATTTCATGTGTATTTATTATTTGTATTAGGCAGCAGAGGATTATTTATATATATTTTAAGATTTTTAAAGTTTTTAAGTTTTTACGTGCACTGTAAAAGTTGACTTGGATTTATATGCATGAAGTACTAATTTAGGAGCACAGAACAAAATCAAATTTAAGAGAGTTAAGAGGCAAGCTAGTCTAAGATCAGAATTCCTTTTTTAACTTTACTTTAATGCACACTGACCCAGGAGTCTGACACTGGATTTATGAAAGAGAAAAACTCATGAATGCCATGTCAAAAAACAAAAAAAATGAATACATACTATACTTTTCTCTCCCCTATAGCTGCAGAGCCTGATTTGTCCGGGCTAGTTGTTTCTAACATTACCTCAGACAGATTTTCTCTGTCGTGGAGGACAGGAGAGAAGGCTTTTGATAACTTTATAGTAGAAGTCAGAGAGTCTGCTTTGCCCTCGCAGGCAATGGGGCGCACCCTGCCAGGAGGGGTGCGCTCCACGGTCATGGCCGGGCTCAAAGCGAGCACGAGCTACAACATAAAGCTGTACGCCAGCACCGGTGGCCAGAACACACCGCCCCTGTTCGCTGTAGCTACTACAGGTACCAGCTTGCATGCATTTATTTACACTGCATGCATAACTAAGACCGAGACCACACAGTTGCCATTATTTAAACTTGACTTTATCCTAACCAATATCCAGCGCAACATAACTGAAAAGCCATATTCTTTTTTGTTCAGAGGACGTCCCACAGTTGGGCCCCATAGCTGCTTCGTCTGTAAGCCCAGATAACCTCACCTTGTCCTGGAGCACAGTGTCAGGCCATTTTGATGGCTTTATTATCCGGGTCAGTGACTCTGAGCAGCTGTCTGATACACTGGAGTTCAGGCTGCCCGGTGAAGTCCATAACCTTACGGTCTCTAACCTGATGGATGCCACAAGTTATGATATTGAACTGTATGGTATCTCTCATGGGCGCCGCACTCCCTCTGTGTTAGCCCATGCCATCACAGGTATACGTATTTTACTCATATCTTCAGCTCTAGTCACATATACAGTAGACAGTAAATGGCATCCATGTGTGTATTAAAATGTCCCAAACTCTGTAATGAATTGAAGTATCTTTCAGGGAAATGTGTCCCCCAGCCTAATACATTTGAACCAGGATCGGTTTATTGGAATTTTAACAATGGCTTTTATCTGCACGTCTTATATCCAGGAGGCATACAGATCAGTAGTTCTCCTTTTTGAATATGATGACTGTTAAGCCGTTAACACATGGGAGCAAAGTAAAATAACAGATTCTATGATTTGAAAAGAACAGTTGTGCTCTTGCAACCATTGCACGCATCAACCTCCCAAAAATATTCTAATGGCATCTTGTTCCCCTTCCCACATCTGTTTCCTGTTTGAAAAACAAATCAAACCCACTCCGCTCTAGCTCCCTTGCCCAAAGTGGAAAACTTGACCATTTCGAACATAACCCCGTACGGCTTCCGTGCGTCCTGGGAGATGAAGCCGCAGCCGCAGCAGCAGCAGCAGCAGCAGCAGCAGGAGGAGCTCGCCCCCTCTAGTGGTGGCTTCAGCCATTTTCACATAGTGGTGACAGACTCCGGCTGGCTGCTGGAGCCTCATGAGTTCACTGTCCCAGGCAACCAAAGCCACCTGGACATCTGGGGCCTGATCACCGGCATAGGCTATGAGGTCAGGCTGACGGGGGTGTCAAAGTCAGGGCTGCTCTCTCGGCCGCTGACTACAGTGGCTGTGACAGGTACCGCTCACAGTGCACCTCAAGGGCCCAATCCCTATCTTACTAAAATGATACTGTGTAGATATGTATGTATGATATTTACATAAGATCCAATCCTGAAGTTTAACCATCACAACCTGGCACGTCTATAAATGGAAGCATTACTGCATTCTAGCCTGCTGTATAACAATAGCAGTTGATTCATGCTGTACCATAATTCAACAAAATGAGTTTTAAGTATTGATACCTTTTGGTCAATGCCATGTTTTGATGGTGAAGCTTCACCTGAGCAGTGATGTCTAACCAAACGTCGCTCTTTTCCAGAACAATCGCACCGTTCTTAATCTCCCCCTCTTCCTTCGTTTTAAGCATTCGGCCTGTTTTCTTCGTATGCGTCTTTGTCACAGGGAGGAAGAGATGTGAAGTTCCCGTCTGTTTCTCCTTACCTCCAAAATATGAGCAAGCATCCTTGTTTGTTTTCATATTTTAAACTGTGTTTTCCCTCAGATTTCTGATTGGTGATAATGAGGACGCAGATATCAGTGGACATAATATGATTATCGCATATTATATTATGTCTAATGACGTCTGTTATATTCACCTTTACCTTGCTCTCGCCTTTTCGTATTGGTTTGTTGATCAGGCTAGTCTGTGTTTGTGACTGGAAACTACAGACCACTGAATACTACTAAACAAAATTTCAAAGGCTGGAGAAAGTAGGAAAACACTGATGAATCAACAAGGCATTCTGAGCATGAAATGTCAGTTGATTTAACCTCTAATCTCATTCGTTTCATGATCTTTGAATGCACTGAATGCATCGAGGCTGGCCTGAAGGACGCATGGGGGTCTGGTCTCACCCGTGTTTGCTGAAATCCTTTCAACAGACCAGTTACAGAGCCTGTTAACCGACCTAAATAGACGTCTCTACAAAAAGCATCTTGTCTTTTTAATTAGCCCAGAAACTCACCAACTGATGGAATGCACTGTGCCCTTTGCATCTCGACCCTTGATTTGCACTAACGGATGTGTGAGCATGGCAGACCGGTGGTGGGCAAGAGGCCTTCAGGCCAAATGTAACCACGTTCGCTACCTGGAAACCTTCTTGCCTGATTGCCAGCTTCAGCCAAACTGAACTGATGTCTTCCGCCATCTCTCAGAAGTTGGTTTATGTCGCTGGGGAAACACCAGGCCTGTTGCAACATTATGTTTCCTTTCCAACCAGAGGCCGAGCCAGAGGTGGAGCATCTTTTTGTCTCGGACATCACAGCTGACAGCTTCCGTCTGTCGTGGACTTCTGATGAAGGCTTGTTTGAGAGATTTGTGATCAAACTAAGAGACACTAAAAAGTTAAGCCATCCGCAAGAGTACAGCGTCCTCGGTGATGAGCGAACCAAGGTTTTAACCGGACTCATGGGTGGCACTGAATACGAAATCGAGCTGTATGGTGTCACATTGGAGCGGCGCTCCCAACCTATTACTGGGGTTGCTCAGACAGGTATATGAAAAACACTGGAAAGTGTGTAGCTTCATAGTAACTACGTCTGTAAACTGAGTGGGTGTGACTAATCATCTTTCTTCCTCATAGGCTTAACTCCATTTCTTTCTCTAATGGAAAGTGTTCTTTTGAAAAACACCATGTGTTGCGGTTGAATTTGCATCTGAGCTGAAATCAGATATTTTCTTCCATGTTATTGCACATATTTTCTTCACTTTAACTTCCCTTTTTCCTGTGCTTTCCTGTCTGCACATATCCATTTGCACTTTGCTAGGCCTGAGCTCTCCAAGGGGAATTCAGTTCTCTGCAGTGACCGACACCTCAGCTGTAGTTCACTGGGCCCCGTCTCGCTCTCGAGTGGATAACTACCGCATCCTCTACGTGCCGCTTCAAGGAGGTGAGGGGTCATACCATACTGTATTTTTTATTTTTTATTTCTATTTTAGTTCTGTTACAGTTATTGCTCAAATGGCATTTGCTAGTTCTCTTTTTTTTTATTTCCATAAATGTTCAGATTAGAGTTTAGTTGTAGTTGAGGTTGTAGTATTTCAGTGCTCATGCCTATGTGGCGTGTGTTGGAGGATTCCATACATTATAACTAGTATTTATAGTTGGACACTTCTCTCACAGTTTGGCAATGGTCAAAGGAATACAGCTGAAAACAATCCAGGTTCATGTATCATGACCCATGTTTTGTTCTTTCTCCTCCACAGGAAGCCCGATGGCACTGACTGTGGACGGTTCTGTGTCGCAGGCTTTGCTGCCCAATATGGTCCCTGGCAAGACCTACCAGGTGACAGTCACTGCTGTGATGGGTCTGGAGGAAAGTGACCCCAGCACAGACACCGTAACCACAGGTTCGTTTTGCTCCATCCATACACAAAACTAATAGTGTCCTGGAGTGACCTTGGTGTCCGTTTGTATTGTATTGAATTCACTGCTGAGACTGTGCTCATGTCTGTGTCCTCCAGCTCTGGACAGGCCTCAGGGTCTGACTGCAGAAAATGTCACTGACACCTCAGCCCTGTTGCTGTGGCAACCCTCTGTGGCTACTGTCGATGGCTACGTCATTACCTACAGTGCTGATTCAGGTGGTTTCTGTTCTTTCAACACTGTTGTTCTTGTCATTTACACTACATGCCCCTCAAATGCTGTCACTGTTTATGTTCATTAATTACCACTTTACTTCTGAAATCTCTACTGATCCAACTCCCTTCCTTCCGTGTATCATCCAACTTTATCACAATGACACCATCTAAATGACGCTTGCAGACTTTGGTTATGTGATTGTGGTCATTAAGTGGGTGTGTACTGCCCTACAGTGCTCCCAGTGACGGAGCATGTTTCCGGGAACACAGTGGAGTTTGAGATGGGCTCGCTGGTTCCAGCCACCCACTACACAGTCGGGGTCTATGCCATGAGAGACTCCCTGAAGAGTGACTCCGCCACCACTGAATTAATCACTGGTAGGTCTAGCAGGTCTAAAGGATGCCTATCAAGATGTATAACATACATATATACATATATATACATACAATCAGTGTTATGTGTTGTTTTGTAGGCTACAGCAAATATGACAAAATATTGATTCTTGTGTATTTTCCAGCTGTAATACCTTTATTGCATATAGCAGAATTACAGTGGGACACTGTGTTTCAGATGTGGATCCTCCTCGTGATCTGGCAGCGAATAACGTTCAAACTGATAGTGCCACTCTCACATGGAAA
>OMOV01099957.1:0-11357 GCA_900312565.1 Beryx splendens | reverse complement strand
ATTTCCACCAAGTGTGGCTGGGCCGCTTCCGCCATGGTCGAGGGATAACGGGGAGCCGAGTGTTGGGCTACAATGTCATGTAGTAGTGGGGAGAAATGTGTCGCCCCCCCCAAAAAAGTAGCAGTTTCGCGGGAGAAATTGAAGCGAGCACGAGATGAGTCTGTTGAGGAAAAATACTCCGCGGGTCTCAAGTCTACATTGAAAGTCACATCCCAAGCCGGTAATAAGCTAAGTCAACAATGAGGAAAAGGTTTGTTTCTGAAAAGGCATTTCATTAAAAAACAACTTGTCTAAGTGCACAGTTTGTTGACTTGCTGGTTTGTTGTTTTTTATCCAATTGTAGTACACTCCGTCCGCTCTCTGTGCAGCCTGTTGACTCTCTGTGTTGTACAGCGTGAGAGGATTTACTGGAACTATCATTTGGCAGATGGCCCCGCCCACACTTGATTGACACCAGAAAAGAGCCAATGGCAGACATCTAAAGAGTGGAGTAAAAAAAAAAAAGCCTCTGTTTTCATTCTTTCACCTAGTAGCCTAAACATAATCTGGAAAAAATTCAATAAATAAAAACAACTTTTTTGGAACCATCGGCTGTGTTTAGGTTTGTTAATCAAAAAGTAATATATCACATTACATTGGTATTAATACATGGTATTATTTTACACATTACTCGCTGAAAGCAGCGATTCGTTACACTGCTCTATCCGTTACTTTTTCGTCACATCTCAATGAGGACAACAATCTAGGCTAAATGAGGACAACAAGCACAAACAGTGTTGATGTCTAGTGGTTTTGTCATTTTTTATGCTCGATAAAATCAAATTAGCGGGAATAAAATACTTTTCTTTCATTTATCATCCAAGACGACCACAAAACTTTAGCTGTAAACCTACTACCACATAGTGGACTGAAAAATCACCCATGACTGAAAGGAAATGATTTACTGACTTTCATTAAGTGGGTGTTCACATCGTGTGTACTTCAAAACAAAAGCTTAATAGAGAGTCTGGAAGCCAATGAGACGAGCCTGTACGAGTTTGACACAGGTTATAATAGGTCATTGGTCATTACAATCGTACAATACAGTATTCTATATTATGTATTTCATATTTATCTGGTTAGATATTGGATGCAATATTTACCAATTATCCCATTTGAAGTAGTAAAGCTTTGGGGAGGGGAAACAGAACAAAAACACCAATATCATTTTGGCAGAAGGGTAATCAGAGAGCTGTGTTGCATAGAGACTGGCATCCAAACATGTCCTACTTAGAGCAGGTGGTGTGTATGGCCAGCTGTGGAGTGTGTTGACACCTTGTGGACGTTTTAAAGTATTACACTTTACAACCAAATAGACACCTCGGCTACGTATAGTCTCTTCCGCCTTTAATTTGCTAAACGACTAAAGACGCTGCACTAAAAGCGAGATGCAGCAGTCTTTACTGTGCTTTATTATTCTGTTTGTTTACCAACTAAAATCTGGTGTAGTTTATCAGCTAAAACGCTGGGAAGATAATTACAGTATCTTCAATTTTAGCCCGGCACCTTTGTCAAGCTAGCTTGAATTAAAACATAGAACTTCCCGTTCTTATATTAAAATAAAAAGTATTTATATTATATATGTATTTTGTCGAAATACCAGAGTGAAAATAAACAATAAATTTTCAGGAGGGAATCTGTTATTGTGTTTAAGCCACAATGTTAATTTTTTTAACCATTACATTTCTTCGCCATTAAAGTAATATTATGTCATTTAGTGTTTTATTTTGAAGGCAAAATGCGCTCACTTCCGGTATTATCTCAGCTCACTCTGGCGGTCTTGACGCAGCTGAGCCTGATCCCCGCGCGCTTGATGTGCGTAAATGCGCGCAGTTTTATATGCACGGCAGGAATGTCTTCTCTATCCGCCAAAGGACCTTCAGGACGTTACCAAGAAAACGGAAGTAGCTACCCGGTATTAAACTCCGACAAGTAAAAATAGACAAACAGTGAGTTTATCGGTGGGCATGGTTGGAGGGAAAGGTGAGTTGAATATTTCCATCCGCTCGCGCTAGAAAAACGCACCTTTAACTGTTGAGCTGTGGAGATGCTGAAGTGGTAACGTGTAAGTTATGACACGGTAACGACACGGTAGGGTGTAGTCCCTCCGAGGAGTTACACACCTGAATGTTTGACTGTAGTTTATAACTTACATACTTAACACAAAGCAGGTGCTGCAAACAGCGACCTGTACAGGTGTAGTGCAATAAATGTTTATCAGCTGCGAGGATCAAGATTAACGCCCGTGTTAAACTTTGACATTATTATTATAACGTGAAAGATGAACAAACATGACTGCATGCTGTGCTGCAGACTGAGGAGCCTGCAGGTGGACTTGGAAGTCGACCAGAAAGTGATTATTGCGAGACACTAGAAAAAAGTCTTTAGAATATTGTAATAATATTCCTATGTTGACTGATAGTGTGTCTGTAGTCTTTAGTAGTGAGTCTATAGTGAACTTATCATAGGTTATTTTATGTTTTTATCTCCAATAGGCTATTATCATGTAGAATATTCCTGTTTTGCTGTGATGTTTGTGCAGTGGGCTAGCTATCCTATACGGATTACTGTAGTTCTTTATCGTGAGGGGGATTGTGTTACTGTTGTTTAATAGCCTATATTTTGCAATGCATTTTGTCATATTCAGGTGCACCACATCTACTGAATCATTATGACTCCACATCCCGTAGTTCAGGCAATCATCGACTTCTCGGCCGGAGCAGTAGGTAGGTTCTCTTTGTGCTGTCTTGTCTGACAACTGTGAAAGTAAACCAATGTGCACTATTCTCAACCTTTTTGATCAGACCCCCGTTTGATGAGAGTTTGTCTCTCTGACCCAAATCTGAGAATATTTTTTATTGTCAGACGATTTTGTCCAGAACTCCATGTCTATCTGTATTGAAGGTAGAGAGATAACAGTGACACAGTTATCAAAATAGTCATTCTTCTACTTTGTGTAATTGTGTTCACTTCTTGTAAATTAAATAATGCTGAGGTTTAATTTGCTGGGGACCCCCTGGAGGACCCCTGGTGGACCCCACACCCCATGTTGAGAACCATTGAGTATAAAGCATGTATACAGGCGTTCCTAATCTTTTCTCTCTTTCTCTTTTTCCCGATCTCATGACTCTCCCCAACACCTTGTGGTCCCACCTCTCCCCAGGCGGTACCGCCTGTGTGCTGAGCGGCCAGCCGTTTGACACCGCCAAGGTGAAGATGCAGACGTTCCCCTCCATGTACCGGGGCTTCGTCCACTGCTTCGTGTCGACCTGGAGACAGGTGGGGCTCCGCGGCCTCTACAAGGGCACGACCCCCGCCCTCATAGCCAACATCAGCGAGAACGCCGTGCTCTTCTTGAGTTATGGCTTCTGCCAAGATGTGGTCCGCCATGTGAGGGGGATGGATAGAGCCGCCGCTCTCAGGTGCGACACTGGAATTTGCGTGAATGTAGAATCCACTTTTTTTTTGGAAGAATCATTTGTGCTATGATCTGAGCGTGTGTGTGTGTGTGTGTGTGTAGTCTATTTATTATGTCTATTGGATGACATAAGAAATATTCATGTGAACCAGGACTGTGGTACTTGAGTCCAGGCTCGGTCTTGAGACCACTTTTCTGACATCTTGGACTCAGTCAGTTGACTCGACTTTTTCCGACTATCTGAAATACAAAAAATACATATGCAAACATATTTTTTTCTCTTTTTACCTGGTTTACCTTTGTTTAGTTTCTCCCCAGCACTACAAACAACTTAAGGCATTACACCTGTGAGTAGTATGTAATTATCCTCAAACTTCTGTACATTGATTAGTCAAAATCCTATAGGCCTATGTTAATGAGTTGGATGTTAACTTTTGTTTTGCTTATTTATATAGTCCTTTATCACGTGTATGTCTCACACATAGCATCATATACATGTCATATACATACTACATCATGGATACAAACTACATAGATATATATACATCCTATCATATATATGATATACCATACTACGCACAAACACACACCTATGGGCAATTTAGGGTCTCCATTTCACCTGAACTGTGGGAGAAAACCCACGCAAACACGGGGAGAACATGCAAACGCCACACAGAAAGGATCAGGGAGCAGGTTCGAACCCACAGCCTTCTCGCTGTGAGGGGATAGCACTAACAAGTTAGCCACCCATGTTGAAGGGTTTAGTACAGATAGATCTCCTGCAACAGATAGCTAGAGGTATTCCTTCATTATTACCTGTTTGTTTGTTTCCTCCGCTGTGCCCTTCGTCGTTCCCCGTCAGTGATATCCAGAAGGCCTGCGCCGGGTCACTAGCCTCCATCTTCTCCTCCCTGGCATTGTGCCCCACTGAGCTGGTGAAATGTCGCCTGCAGGCCATGCATGAAATGGAGGCATCTGGCAAGATAGCAAGCGGACAGAGAAGGTCAGTGAGACGAAAAAGAGATTTCGGATTGGAGCAGAGTGTGGGATGTAAGCGGTAGTTTGAACTGTGCCGTGTGTTCTGGTGTGACTGCAGCACAGTGTGGACAGTGGTAAAGACGGTGCTGAAGAAGGACGGTCCCCTGGGTTTCTACCAAGGACTGACAACCACCATCGTGAGGGAGATCCCGGGTTACTTCTGCTTTTTTGGAGCCTATGAACTTAGCCGTTCTACGTTTGCCCAGTACATGGGCACGGACAAGGATGGCATAGGTACGGCATGAGAATTTCCAAATAACGAGCAAACTGTAAGGCGGTTTGGAACAATATTGCAGTGTTGCCAGCTGAACAGTGACACTGAACCTTAAACTGAAACACATGCAGTTAGTTTTGTGGACTGCTCCTCCCACAAAATGATTCTTTGTCTCTGCAGGCGTTCTTCCACTTATGTTCAGCGGCGGGTTTGGGGGAGCCTGTCTTTGGCTGGCGGTCTACCCCATAGACTGTGTCAAATCCAGGATCCAGGTGTATTCCTTAGCTGGGAGGCAAGAGGGCTTCATCAAGACCTTCATGGGTATCATACGCAATGAGGGTAAGATTTGAATACGGGTCTCAAAGCAGAAATGTACCCAGATGTGTCCAGTTCTCAATAGCTTTTCAAAGCAGTTCTCACATTTTCTCAGATGAAAGTGTATGTATTTTAGTTTCCCTAGACAATCTATATACTATTTGTATCTTTTCAGGTCTTCTTTTAGTCTGTTACAACTCTAGATTCAGACCATATTCGTGACAAATAGGAGAGCAGAGCCAGTCTAGTGGTTAGGCCATGTGACCATAAAGTGACGGTTTGAAGGACTGATTGTATAATTTTGGTTTTGGCTCCTTACTAATCTTGGTTCATACTACAGAGAAGCACTGGTGACTTTGACACGCATACAGTCCACACTCCACTCTCTCCCATTCTACTCTGAACAACATCAGAAAAAACCTGAATATCCAACAACTTGTTTTTGTTGTCGAAAGCTTTTGAAAGGCCAAAACTGCAACACCACCGGCCCGAATTTGCTGGAGCTTGCAGGGACGATGCATCTGGTTACTGATTGGTCTGAGGGGAGCCTGCGTTATCCCTGGGGAACGACGTGTTTAGTCATTTGACTCTCCTCTGTCCCACAGGATTCAGCCCTCTGTACTCTGGCTTAACTCCAACCATGATACGGACATTCCCAGCCAATGGAGCTCTCTTCCTGGCTTATGAGCTGAGTCGCAAAATGATGATGGAGAGGTTTGATGCCTGATGATGTGGAGCATCTTTCCACTTGAAGCAAGTGTTCTGCTGAAACTTTGCCATTTCCTCTAGTATTTGTATTTTAAAGTGCACATTTGGAAGTTAACATGACCAAAATTTTTATTGTATCTTTTTAAAAATGTGCTCAACAAATTATGCCGGTGGTGGTGTTTTTGCTATGGATGTCTTAGCCACAGTAATTTCAAATAAAGATTTTGATCTTTAAACTCTGAGTATAATACTTTATTATCTGTAGTTGTGAATATGTTACAACATGATAGATGATGCCTCTCCTGCGCCTCTCTGCATATTTCTCAGTGAGCATACACACACAGGCATTTGCCAGTCAAATCGTGACAAGAACGCAGAAGGCCTGTAGAGCAGCACATGAACAGCCGGTTTGACTTGTCTTCAGCGGGGGATAATTTGTCTCAGATCTTTGTGTTCAACTACTACTGTAATTCAAAATCGCATTACCCTCTGCTGCTGCAAACCGTTCAGTTTAAATCTCCCATCAAGTATCCCGTTGACGGACATCCTGATCAATACGTAGCCATGATCCATCAGAGAGGGTTCTTTGAAGACAAGAACGCTGACAATTGGCAGCAATTCCTGGATAAATGCTGTTTGAATCAGTGCTCACAACTGGGACAACATGCGCTATGTTAGAATTAATCACTGCAAACTTTGATTTGTACGTATTTTGAATAAGGTTCTTTCAGACATTTTCCAGACCTGCATCTCTTGCTATACTATCCCTTAGGAACATCAGAAAGGGTTTTTAGAGTGTTAGTCTGGTATCAAAATAAAGTGCAGAATACATTATGTAGCAACATTGGAGTCCCTTTCTCTGAGGAGTCAAAGCTAAATGTTCTTGTCTTGCTTCCATGGGAAAATAAAGCGGTTGCAGTTTGTAGTTGAGTTTCTCTTGTACAATGTTCATATTGACTGCCATAGTAAAACTGGGGAAGTGACTCCTCTGTATCATTTTTGAATATTGTGAAAACCTAGAAACTACAGCTGGCAGGAAGTCTGAGTAATGTGATGTGAAACAAATCAAGCCCAAAAGAAACACGGGGCCAGATACTTTGCCAGACTACTGTAGATTTTTCCTGTTTTTGACACTTGAAATTCATGCCTTCATATAACATTTTAAAGATTTTTTTTTATCAGACTGATTAGAATCAACAAAACAATCACAGATAAATGCATTCTGAAATAAACTTAAACTCAATGAAATGTGCAAAAAAATGTGCTGAATACTATTGTGAGCAACTAAACCTGGAATCACACGCCATGTCGTTTAGCCGGTTGGCACTTGCTGGGATCGGCTCTCATATGACAGTTCATTAAAGAGACCTTGCTGAAAAACGTACGTGGTGAGGATAGTCATCCAAAAAGTGAAAGACACTGGCTCGGGTTCCCTTCAGGTCCAAGGCCATGAGAAACTGATTCTGCAGAAGATACTGGACCTGACTGGCGATTAATCTCTCTGGCCCTAAAAACACTGGAGCTCCGCCACCCGGCCTCGGCTTCATGGTAACACCCAGCTCACGTTTCAGCTCTTACTGTAATACTCAGTCGTTCACACACTCTGTATACTTCATATCATGGAAATTATATTTTTATTTTTTTGTTTTTTATTATGGTTTTGTTGCTGTTTTTATGTACTTTCTTATTACTGTAACTATACTAATATACTAGTATTGGTATAATACTAGTATTAATAGTAATAATAATAAATAAATGTTAAGTAGATTTTGAAAATGTAAGTATGCTTGTTAAAAAAGAAAAGGTCTGTGTGTGCACGTGCGAGCATGTGTGTGTCTCCCTTCATCTCTCTCTCTCCTTCCCCCTCTCCTTTCTTTCGCTCTTTCTGCTTCCTTTTCTGTCTGACTCTCCCGCCTTTCTTCTCTCTCTCAGACACACTCTCTTCCCCCCCCTCCCCCTCTCTCTCTGTATCTCTCCCCTCTCTCTTGTGTTGTCTGAACTACACTCTTATGTATCTACATTTTGAGCACCCTAATAAACCTTTAATTCCATATATATACAACACAACATTGTCACCTGATTGGAGCAAAAGAAATCTCACTGAGCCACAACGCCAGAATGTCACGGTGCCGTTTTGTGCATTTCAAATGCAGACAGAATTCCAGTAAAACACAGGAGAGACATGATCGCTTCATCTTGCGCTTGCAGCAGCTATCATGTTTCGTCAACCTGGTGTCAAGATACCATGTATTGTTTATTCATAAACCATGCTCAACAGGTGGCTGAGTCATGGACGTGGATGGAAAAGCACCATGGAAAAACACAAGAGCTCAACCTGAGGCTTTCCGATACAAGAGTAATGTAGAAGTTGTTAAGGAGCCGTGTTTCTTGTTACCTGTTGCCACCCACTAAGTGAATCCAACAGTCACACACCTTCAGGTGGGAGTAGGAGTGTGTGTCACATGCTCGTGGACGGCACCAGGGGAAGAGGGAAGAGGATAGGCCACACCCTGCTGGGAGGAACAACAGACTGGTTAACAAGCCACTAGCTGCCTTCTCTCCATCATACCTGCATCTTCCTCACTAATGATCTCAACAGCGAGCAGCACGGCAGAGATGGTTACTCAAGGTAAAGTTCAGATCAGCTCCCCAGACAACATAGAAGGTATGTAAATGCTTTTTACGTTCTAAAATCAAAATCTTTTTAACTTATGCTTTCTTTCTTTTTTAAATAGCCACTGTGACACTTTGACTATCATAAAACATTGTGAAGTGCTTTTTAACAACTTGCTTTGATCGTGCAGTTTGCAATTCTTACTCTTATTCTTATGATCTGATAGGGCATTGGGTACTTTTTAGGGTAATATCCACGGTTCAGTAGCTTTACAACACACAGCTGGGACTCAGGAGTATTCGAAATAACGTGACCTCCCATAGGGATTAGTTAGATCATTAATAATAACTGACAAGTGTAGCCTACATCCAATAATCACTGTTAGATGAAAGGTGCTGTTCCATTGGATTGGTATTACTATTTAGTTGTGTGAACAAAACAGCTACATCCATCTGAGGAGGGGTATGGTATCATTTAAGGATGATGGAAAATATGTAAAACCAAGTTGCACTCCAGTGGAAGCTGGTGAAGTGCTGTCCATTTCCTCTGCAGATAAAACCTCAGGGAGGCTGGGATGTTGCGGTTGGGTGTTGGTCTTCATATCGATGCTCTTTGTTTTAGCAACCTTCCCTCTCACAATATTCACGTGTCTCAAGGTAGAGTATACACAGTGTTAACTAATATTGATTATGTTTCAATTGTTTCTGAAGGCCGATAATAATATGTATTGAAACTGATAGCCGATATTTTGTGCCTGATACTGATACCCTCAGTATTTTATTCTTGGAAGGGTGGTAAAGCCTCTGAAACTGTATTTTGATCGCACTGACTAGCAGTTATACAATATTTTTATAACTATTCTTAAATGTAATTATGCAAACAAACATACATGTAGCCTATTAGCTGATATCCTATATTTAATAAAATGACAATAGAGCTCCATCAGAGCTCTCGATATATCAGCAAACTGGTTTATCAGTCTAACCCTATAATGAAACAATGAGGGCCACTTGAAATATATTTTTTATCAATCGTTCATTTGCTCATGGTTATTCTCATGTTCTGCTTATATATCTCTAACATCCAGATAGTCCAGGAGTACGAGCGAGCCGTCATATTTAGACTTGGTCGGATCGCAGACAAGAAGGCCAAAGGACCAGGTGCGTTATTTGATGTATTGTTTACTGTGCTACATTGTGGAAAGCCTCTCCAGCAGCTGGTAGACTCTGGCTGTTCAGAAACCATTCATACAAATTGGTTCCAGACGACAATCCAATGAGGATCTATCACCTTTTTAAACCAATGCTTTAAGATTCTATTTGACAATCCAGTTGAAATTATGTTTATTGTTTATGTTTATGTTTCAAATTGATTGTGAAAACCCTGTAGGACTTCTATCTGAACTTTATTGGACACTGTCAGGCCTGTTGGACTGTCCAGTTGGATGCTAAAAGACTGATTGCGAAATAGGATACTTTCTGGTTGAATTCTGTTATGTTAAGGAACAACTTCTACAGGAATGTCCAATTAGATTCTCAAAGGCCTTTTTGACTCGGACTGAGACAGTGAATGCAGGGTCTTAATCTTCTTTTCAGGACTTTTCTTTGTTCTGCCCTTCACTGATACCTTTGTGAAAGTGGATCTGAGAACTGTATCCTTTGACATTCCTCCACAAGAGGTAAAGTTTTCTACGTTAGATATTCCCATATCTGATATGGGAATATCATTTGTATCTCTCAGAAATGTCATTGGGCAGTGATATGGTTAATATGGTCAATACCCGTTTAAACTTCCATCTTCCTGGGTGATCTCACCAGTGAAAGCATCACAATAACAAATTTTTCCTCCTGTAGATCCTAACCAAAGACTCAGTGACCGTGTCTGTGGATGGTGTGGTGTACTTCCGGATACATTGCCCCATCTCAGCTGTGGCCAATGTGTCCGATGCCCACTCATCTACGCGGATGCTGGCACAGACCACCCTGAGGAATGTGCTTGGTACCAAGAACCTTGCAGAAGTGTTATCTGACAGAGAGGGCATATCACACAGTATGCAGGTGGGAACAAAGCTGTGTGTATTGTGGTGGTAAGGTTTATGTGGTGCTGAAGGATAGGTGGATGGTGAATCTTAACAATTTTAGCAACTAAGGAAAGCTTTTAAAGGAATGGTTGACCTTAAAATGAAAATGTGGTCAGTACCTACTCACCCCTACATCAGCTGAAACTCCATCAAAGTTTGTAGGACCACCAAACCCACAACAAGTTAGCCCCCATAGCTCCATTTCAGCCCTCTCCCAAACTGTTAAAGTTAACAGGGCCATATCTGTTATATGTTATACTGTATATATATAGCCAACCATCTGTTTACAGATCCAAAAAAGCAGAAAAGATCCATCAGAGGAGGCGCTAGTGCAGCGACCAGGACACAAACCCCTATCCGGCTTCCCACCCGCAGACACGGCCAATCGTGTCTGTAGCGACGCCCGACCAAGCCGGCGGTAACACGGGGGCGTGAACCTGCGATCCCCTGTGTTGGAGGCGAGGGAATAGACCACTACACCACCCCGGACATTTTATGCTTTTTTTTGGGGAGCTGTAAAATGATGGCCCTGTTAACTTCAATAGTTGGGAGACGGCTGAAATAGAACTACAAGGACTAACTTTTGGATCCACAGTGCAATTGTTTGGCTACACAACACATGGATTACGCTGCACGAGCTGTTTGGAGAAATATGTTTTTTTGGAGCTGTAAAAAGATGAATTCAATATTTGTGAGACGGCTGAAATGGAACTACAAGGGCTAACTTGCTGTGTGTTAGATAGCCTTACAACTTTTGATGGAGTTTCAACTGACATACATAATGACTGAATTTTCATTTTAGGGTAAACTATTAGTTTAAGAAAAAAATAGATGGTCTAGAATGCTTGTTATTCATATTTTCACTGCAGGAGGCCCTGGATGAAGCCACTGATGTATGGGGTATTAAAGTGGAGCGTGTCGAAGTCAAGGT
>OMOV01099953.1:0-17455 GCA_900312565.1 Beryx splendens | reverse complement strand
CACACATGCACACACACACAAACACACACACTCTGAAAGAGCCAATTATAGTAACAGTGTGATGAGGTTTCTCATAGTGAGCCCCATGCTACCTTCCCCTCTAATCCTTTGTTATTAATTAGGCTATATCTTAAACAAGCCTACACAGTTCTTGTGGTGTCAGCACCGAGTATCCATGGCAACAGCCGGTTGGTCCCGGCTCTCAGGGATGCAGACACTCTGCTGCCTGACAAAACCATGCCTCAACTCCAGAGATCCTGTATTGATAGGATGAATCACTCAATTGTAAAAACTAGGCCTGGTCTGCTAAAGTCAGCGTTAACTCCCGCGCGCTGTCCCCCTATTTTCCTCTCAAGTGTGACATCATTTTCCAGCCCAAATAATGGAATGCAGATCCCGCCCCCTTTCAGTCTAATGTGAAAATTTATGAGAGTGTAATATGATGTTAATGCCTTTAACTACATCCAACACTAATATTGACTATTTTTGACTATAGTGTTCCTCAGTTATGCATTTCTTTATTTGTTGAGGTGGTTTCTGATGGGTTTTGATTAATAAATAAAATAAAAGATCACTAGCAATATTTAACTTAACATTCCAGCATCTCATGGTTTTGTGACATGATGATAATGCAACATCCACACCATGGTGTTTTGCAAAAGAAATTCAGTAGTCTAATGTGTCAAAATATATAGGCTAATAACTGTCATATGTCATTTCTACTTTCATTATTTCACCCATTTTAAGAACACAACAATTGGCAAACAGGCCCAACAGGCAACAGAAAAGGATCCGGATATAATCTGAAAGTCCTGAAAAGTCCACAACACTTTAGAGGATTATTTAGCCTCAGGCAGAGTTGGCATAACCATAACCGTTACCATAGTGACCGACAGCAGCCTGTGGCACCAGTCAAGCCTAGTGAACCCAGGCTAGTTTCAATGTAAATTGTCACATTCCGAATGTATGCGTTTCTAAAATCTTAGTGCACCGGCTGAAATGTTTCCAACATAGATATGTCACAAGTTGAAACTTGACTTACTAGGTGTAAGTCTTACACAACATAGCGCTGGCATGGAACATCAGTCTGACAGGACAACTTGCTGGAGGAGCCGGAGGAACAGCACGGTTTATTTGGCAGCATGAAGCATTGGCATATTACCATCATTACTGTTTTCTTAAGTGCCTAAGAAGCCATTTTACATCATAAAATATCAAATTAAATGTACATTAATATATCATACTGTTAGAAATTGTATGAAAATGTGTGTTTGTCTATGCATCCCAGGATGGCTGAGGGAGGGGTTATAATACCTGGTGTGTGTGGTGTCAATTTCTGAGATGATGTAAGACATATGAATACATACTGTATGTTTTTCATGTTATTATAGTCAAGGAAATTGAATTGGCACAAATGTGTGACAACAGGCCCGGATGTGGGGCAAGTTGTCAAGTGGAATTTCATCATAATAACTTCAAATTGCAAATTATTCAAAATGTAAAAATGCCATTTTTTAGAGAAGACTTTAAGCTAGCTAAATAAATATTGTGTCTTAGTAATGAGGTGCTGCTAAAAAAATGCACCAGTGAGTAAAAGGTGTGACAGCATGCCCCGGTCTCCCCTACTCTGATTACATTATTAGATTATGCTTATAGTAGAAGTAAGCATAATCCACAGTAAGATATGTGGAGTAGCCCACTGTGATCACATGAATAAACACCAGTTAGGACGTGTGCGCACCGTAGCTGCAGTTCATGAACTGTGACCAAGCTGCGCGTGTGTCCAGCTCAACATGTTATATGGAGGTAGAAGGGAACTGTAGTCTGTACTGAGCCAGATTAAAGCCTGATTCTTACTAATATCTATCATCCACAACTGCTTGTAGGATATGTTTTGGCTGATGAAATGCCTGGCTGTATCCATCTGAAGGCTTTTACTCCTGTCAGGGTCACTAAAACTCTCCACTGAAACAGACTAATGAAACTCTTTTAGAGTTAGCAGCTCTTTCAGGCAGGGTGACACCTATTCAGTGGTAGGGAAACGATGAGATACATTACCCACTACGAACAATTAAATTCACTGATTAATTAAGGTTTCGGTACTATATGTGCCACTACAAATATTACTTGGTCCAAATAAACCTCAGATATTCTTTAATGGAAGATATCTGCAACAGCAGGTGATCTCTTGCAACCTTGAACCTTCCCATGAATGCCAGCTCCCTGGGAGCAGACTGGTTTGCATTTTTTTCCTGCTGTGCTTGGCAATGACATGCATGGTACCCGGAAATATGGGCACAGCGGGAGCCCTGCTCCAACACAAAGAGCAGATACACCGTGGTAATGTGCTTTGTGTTAAAACGCTATGTAGTTGTGTTGTCTATGTTCTTATCTTTCTGAGTTCTCTTAATTTTTTTTATTAATGTAGCCTTCACTTTTCACTGCAATTGATTTGTCTGTTTGTTCACAATGGATTTGATTTTATTCTGAATATTTATTTATTGCTAGTGTTACAAAAAATGTGTATATTTGCATAGCCTACTTGAATAACATCAGTGTTTATTGTTACGCCTTGCAAAGTCTTGATCATAAAATAAGCTAAAGTCAAAAAAACGAAGAGTGGGAGTTCTTGGCTTGTTCCTGTTAAATCCCAATCTGATCCTAATTTAGTTAACAAGAGCGCCCCCCTGTGGCTGTTTTCCTCATGCACATGTAACATGAGAGCCTCAGCTCAGGCTCAGGACAGAGGAGCCGGGAGGTTAAATGACCAGACAGATCTGCCCAAAGATAGGCCGCTGTTCTTCATTTCCTTTCCTTTTACTTTCACAAAGAAGTGACTCTGGCCCAAACATGAGGCTGCAGGGCAAACAGGTGGTGAACGCATCAAGGCGGGACAGTTATAGCCAAGCACCACCATCTACTGGCTACATTTAGAAAGACAGACCAGCCACTGGAGTTCTTCCACATTCATTTATTTATCCAACGCCCGCTGTGCACAAGCCACCCCAAAATATGAAAACAGAAAAAGTGAAACACAGTCTTGAATATAAATCAGAGCATAGAGAAGTGAAAGGTGCAATATTTGTGTTACTGTTAACACAACATGAGTAAAATGCAAAACACCATGTGGTCTGGAGTCGAAAAATGTTCCCAGTTACGTAGCGACATATTATATAACCATTTACAAACTAGTGAGTATAACAGTGCGTCTTGGTGAGGTTTAGTAATGCGTGCCATTGCATACTAGTTATGCATATTCTTGCATTATGATATAAACAAATCTTGCACACATACATAGCTCCATTTTAAATATATATATGGAAAGACTCAGAAAAGAGTCTCGTAATGGCTTACAGTGTCGCCTGATGTACAGGTACAATGAAATATGGTTAGCTGTTAAATAACTCACTGAACATGGTTGTGAATGTGAGAAAGAAATATAAAGTACAGGCTTTTGTTTGTGCGCATTATTCCCAGTGTGAACATGACAGCAACATAGTCCACAGCAGCTGCGCTCACATTGAGCCACAAGCTTTCCACCCTGATCAAGCTGCCTTTTAAACATATAGCCTAAGCATTCATGGGTGCTATTTAGTGTGGGAAATTAACACCAAAAAGGCTGGAAAATTTTGTTCACTAGTGCAGCGCCCGTTCGCCCCGCTGCTGCACAGAGCGCTGTTCCCTTGTTTAGTCAAACTTTATTAATATTGAACGTGTCGCGTGTCCAAATTGCGCCAAATCCGACACTGCACTTCCTCGGGTGCCCAGCAGCACACCCGCCAAGTGTGAAGTCGATCCGACGAATGGTTCTCGAGATATGCGAAGGACACACACACACACACACACACACATAGAGCTTCCTAGCTTTACAGTATGATTAACTACCACCTTCCACTTGGCAGCTGTTTTCAAAAAAAGTCAAAAAAAGTTTCCCACCCTGGTAGCACTCGAATATTCCAAGGAGTAATAGACAAAAAACATGAAAAATAAAAGTGTAACATGCATGTATAATAGGATAAATGAAGCCATGGACACAGCAGAGAATAAAATAAACCTGTTTTTCCAGGTGGCAGTAAGAAGCAAACTGGTTAGCAAGCTAAACTTGTCAGTCAACATTGCTGTTGTCGGCAAGATTTTAAAAATGCAAACTACACTCCTGTGTAAATAGACTGACGTAATAACACTTTTGTGAAGGTAAACAGATACGTAGATACGACTAAAAGGCACGGACAGGAAATGAGTCTGGTCTTTCTCTCTGAAACAGAATGAAGTGAAACAATGTAAAGCACTTAGTGTAGGTCTTTCCATGGAAATACATTCTCCCTGCTCGATAAGTAAACCCGAACATCATGAAGGTAACAAAAAGATTTTTACAAAACCCCAAACAGCAGGCAACCCAGTAAATGATATCAAGAGCTCATTTAAATTCTGAGTATCCAGATTCAGGATCTGGACAAAGCCTCTCAAAGTACGTGTACTGATCTGAAACCACCGATCTCTTCAAACTCAGTATGATATTGAAGGATAAACTGACCCTAGATCAGCACTCCTACTCTGAGATGCTTGGTAACTACCAGCCCTGGAGTGTAACTGCATTATCATTTTGTAAACTGAGAACTGAAGTTACCAGCAGCGCTCTAAGAATCGCTGTGGTCTGTTTTCATTTTGTGCCGTCAATCATTTGCAAAGAATCGGACGTCTAATTTTGGAATCAACCTCCTCATAGGCAGGCGAGGGTAGTGCATATGTCGACATTTTCCTTGGGAGGATCACTTCTGTTTCGCGGGCTGCTCGATGAGTTTCCCCCTGTGGTACTTCTGTCCGATCCCGTAGGGCACGTGCGCGGAGATGGTGCCCAGCTCCTTGGCCCCCTCCACGTGGAACATCTGGTCGTCGAAGAAGATGTGCGGCTTGATCTTCTGCAGCAGGGGCCCCTTAGGCGCCCCGGCTAGGAACAGGGCCTCGTCGATCTCCAGGCCCCAGCTCCTCAGGGTCTTCAGGACGCGGGCCCCTGAGCTGGCGGCGCTGCGGGCCGTGACCAGGAAGGTTCGGATGGGACAGTTCATGCGCTCGTTCTTGGCGTAGAACTTCCTCTGGAGCTTCCCCAGCGCCTCCAGGAAACACTTTAAGGGACCCTGGAGGAGTCAGGTGGATTCAAAGAGTCAGGTCGGTTCAAAGAGTTTTCGTTAGAGCGCTTTAAAGAGCAACAAGGGATGTTATTACAGATTAAAAACAAGAGAGAACAAAACCATGGCAAATTTCAATATGAGGCCAGAGCTTGCGTCTGTGCAGGGAGGTGAAGTACTGAGTGTTTGAATATAGCCATCTTTGTGAGCGAAGCAAGCAGCTGAACAGATCGTCATGCAGACAGTCTGATGGAGAGGTGCACCCCATTTGCCCCATTTCAGTGTCTGGTGCTGCAGCTGCAACCTGATACCTGTTCAGCAGTTTTTGCTCTGGACTGCAGGGACCGATACTACGATTTTAAATGGGACAATGCTCTTTCCTTATGCATTGCGAAAGCTACGTTTCGAGCAAGCCATCATGCCTACGCCACACACAGTAGCATTCTGGTTATGGGCAATTTGCAAGCGTCTAGTCCAGAGCTGCACCACCACTCAAAAAATGGATATCTTAACTGTACATTTGACCATTTTCAAGCCAAAAAAAACAAGTATTCAATGTTTCGTTGTCAGGGTCAAGCCTGGTCAAAGAACTCATGTGACTAGTGACATGTGGGTGGATGTCCGTGCATGTAGGAGTTCCCTCAGTAGAAGCGCACCTAAGCATTACCTGAGCCAGAGGTTTGTTCTCAAACTCCTTCTCGTGCTCAAAGAAAGTGTCCAGGCCGTGTTTCTTCACGATGATCTCCGACTCGTCCGAGAAGAGGACAGCGTCGCCGTCAAACGCCACTCTCAGCTGACTGTCGCACAACTCGTTCTCGGTTTCGGGCGTAAACATTGTGGCTGCGGCGATGCCTGAGGGAGGGGAGGGCAGGTTAAAAGGTCCGCTTTTCTTTATTAGCCGGAATGCGCTCGGAAATTGCATGTGTCATTATGTCAGACGCAGGCAAAAAAGTCGAGACACTTATTACAGCTGGAGACATCCTCAACCTTCTATTAGCAACATTTTAACTGTCACTTGTTTGGCTTGTGCAATCACAACAACAGAAACTATATTTTCCCTGTCTCTCGCAAACAAGGACATGTGGGAAATGACATTTTAACGGTTTGTTGTTGGCAAAACAGAATGTCACACGTGTCTCCGGTGATGACAGGCTGTCACCAAAATGTGTTTCCAAATATGCAGGCGACGCATTGCCCGAACGCTCTCAAGATGCTGCTGTCATTCAGTTGCATTTACTTGCATCTCGAGTCCGTCCACGTATCAGTCTTGTGTGGAAACTTTGCGAACACATGGATGGGGGAATATGGTGCTTGTGCAGTAGGAGGAATGGTGGACTTGGACATGAGGTTTTCCCTTTCTGAGATCTTCAAAGTGGATTTTAACAACAAAATTGAACTTTTGACTGTTTGACTGTTTATTTTTCTTTGTGTTTTGTATATTTTCAGCAGGCAGGAAGCCATGCATCACATCCCGTGTATAACCAGTCACTGCTTGCTGCATGATGTGCGGTCAAGATTTCCTCCAAGGTTTTGAATGGGTCACGTTCAGACTCAAGATGCAAGTAAATACCAGTGAATTGCAGCAATTTCTTAAGGCCATTGAGGCCTACCGGTTTCTTTTTCTTTCACTCCTTAAAAACAAAAATGGACATGTCCGATAGAAATCAGGACTGTAAGGTAACGGCTGCATCACTCACCTTCTTCAATGGCCTCTGTGACTTTCTCTGCGTCCTTGGAGAGGTAAAGGTTGGTCATGTAGGCCTTCAGGTAGCCAGTGGGACTTTTCCCACCGGTCATACAGAATCTCTCTATGGTCAAATCTGAAAGAACAAAGATACATTTGAGATGAGCGAAACAAGCAGCCCCTCTTCTTCATCTCTAGTGTGTAATTACTAGACTGTGCACTGTTCCTGACAATGCCTACAGCTGGAGGAAGTGAGTGCTGTGTGCAGCCACCCGTCCTGCAAAAAATGTTTGATATGTTTGAGAAGGCAGCATACCGTAGTGATTAATGCTGTTGATGAGACGCACTCCGACTTGGGCATGGTTGTTAGTCATCAAGACGATGTCAAACAACTCCTCGCTGTCTGGGTAGAGCTCCCTCAGTCGAGAGTTGACTGTCATCAGTGCCTGCGTGTGAGGACAGACTGCTTTACACCGGGCTTGGAACAAAATGCAGCAGCCAGGATATTGCGTCAGACCGTCCAGCACAAGGTTACAACACCACCATTACCACCGCAGCACACCTTCCTTTCAGTGAAGTCACATAGCAAACACATTTCAGTGGTGGGAGTGGGGGAGTATAGAAATATAAATGTTCCACTTCAGAAGGAAACCAAGGCACTTCAACTTGCACATAAAACACTGAGGCAAACAACTGAGTACTGGCCCACATGGGCCTTCATCAGGGTATGGGTTTGTACTTGTGCACTTCTGTATATAGGCACACATACTGATCAGCGGCAGACTCAGGCTCTTTGAAGAGCAGAGGCTAGAAAATAAAAAGGGCACCTAGGGGAGAACCGGGTTGTTGTTGTTGTTGGAAACTTGGTGAGCAGATGCTAATCACTGTCAAGGGATTCCCTGCAGAAAATCAACACTGTGCATTTTGTTTTTGTTTCTGAGTTATGGTCAAAAATGTAATTTTCATGTTGGAAAGTAAAATATTGAAAACCAAAGTGTTTTTTTCGTTTTTGTCATAGAATTTATTTATTTAATGCTGCAAACTTCTGTCATCTGTTAGAGCTGTCGGGAGACTAAACATCAGCGATTGTTTCATGCACCATGTTGGCTTAGCTTTTCTGTTCTCCTTTAAATACAGGGAGAGACGGGAGGGACGACAGCCGCACAGCCTTAACTCTGCATTTCTTATGCAGCTGGATCTGCCTGCTGGGACTAACGTGAGGAAGACAGACAGACGTCTGATCAGTGAGGTGAGGTGATGAGAGCCTGCAGGCGGTCTGGCATCAGACAGTCTTATAACCTTACCCCGGTAGCAGGTCCCTGTTCATATATCAGCTGTCACTGGACAATGACCACGGATATACAGATTGGGTACATATTCTGAAAAGAAGGGAGTGTAGCCCGTGGTGTAGACCAGACATTACAAAGAACACACGACAAAAAATTGATATTTTGAAACATTTGTTTGTGTGGAGCATTAAATGGAGGATAAAATATTGATTAACCAGTAAAATTGTTAGACGCAATGTTGAATTTTATATACAGTATTTGTAACATATAACGTAGCAAATTGTATTAAATAATGAAATAATCTCAACATTTGTTTGGATGATCAATTTGTGAGCTAATGATATATATATCATTAAAAAATGTGTTAGTTAACTGTTTTGTGGTCCGTTTTGACCTGTGCTACATTCGTCCCGACAGTGAGGGGCAAAAGTTGCACTGCGCAGCTTCTCTTTTCAGTCTGATGACGTTTGATGTATTGATCCGTGGGACAAAATTATTGTTTATATTGGTAGGACACATGTGAAGGTTGTCCACATTAAAATATTGTAACTCTAGGTGACGCAATATTTTTGTAATGAGGGGGGGGGAAAAGTGCTACAATCACCCCAGATCTCCCCTCCTGCACGACACGGGGCCCCGCCAGCACGCAAGAAGCTATGATGCATCATGTATGATGAAATAGTCTTCATCCATGATTAAGATTAACATTGTTATTAGGCGATCCAGATTAAAAGTATAACCACACCTCTATGATAAAAACACACTATAAACCTGTAAAATGTTTATTTCACCACACCTCCGAAATTGAAACACAGTAACTAGATCTTAGAAGGTTACTTTACCACTTGAATATAGTCTATTAGTCTATTATCACGCAAAAGATATCATGCCACAGAAGAGGATTCAGTAATAGCCCACTGTAAGAGGTTACAGGCTATGCCTCAAGGTCACTATGAACCCACCGCTGACTCTGAGCAGGCTAACACAAACACACTGTGACAGCCAAAAAGAATATAGTGATTTTTCGTTAGGCATGCAAAATGAAATGGTGAATAAAAAGAATATATGAAAACTGCACTGGGCTAGAGTCCATCACCACGAACCATTACCACCTTCAAAACAACACAAAAGCTATCAGCTCCATAATCCCAAAATGTAAACAGTACTTAGGCCTGCTGTAGTTTCGGGGTGGTTTTAGGGGTTGTTGGGGTTTGTTTTACTGTATACAGCCTACAGATAATGCTTTGGCTTACTGCGTTTTATCACCCGTCAGTCAGCCTAGTGAATCAAGCCTTTCCCTGAAAATCTACTGGAGTTAATTTTGAGTAAGTAAGTAAGTAAGTCAGTAATTTTGGTTATTTTGTTGCGTCAGACACTATGGTAAAGTTAGTTTTTAAAATAGCCATTCAGCAATTCAACACAAAATCTAAGCTGAAGAGGGGATGTAAAGAAAAAAATACTACTACTATCATAAGGAGGAGATAGTCAACAGACCACACTTTTCAATTACATGAGGTGTTTCATTCTGGAAAACACTCTCTATTTTAAACAAAAAGATTGTAACCTGATGTGAATTGCTCAATTTATTAAAACACCGTCATGTAGGGGCGGCATACAGGGCACTTCATAACGGCCACCCATAGGGAACGTCAAGTTTAGACCACTTTTAAGGGCACCTTATAGGGCACCGCATCACGTTCTCTCCACTAGAAGGGCACTCGCTGCTCTACAGGGCACATCATCATAATTTATTGCATGAAGGGGCACCCTACAGGGCACTCAATCATGTTTTCCCCATGTGAAGGGCAGCCAGTAGGGCACTTCCTCTCGTTTTTGCCACTCTAGAGGGCACTTTAGCGACGCTTTTTCAACCAGGGGGGCACCAGATATTCTCAGGCGCACATGTATATATAATCAAAATCGACTATCATTATACGTTCCCTATTGGTTGGTTTTTTTGTGTGCAATTGTCCCGTATGGTTTCTGTTTACCTGCTGTGGACCTCTTTTTTAAAGATGAGACTTGAATAAAGTTTTGAATGAATGAATGAATGAAGGTAGTTGTCAAAAATATAATATCCATTATGACAGTGTTACATAGGTCAAGGTCAGAGTTCAACCAGATCTTTACGGCAGGGTGAGCCAGCACACCTATTCAGTGGTTGGGAAACTCGGGGATACACCGGGCCTTTGAATGAAGAATTTACAAAAAAGTAGCTGTGGTGAGGGAGGAACTTCCATCATATCAGAGGTGGATGACATGTCTGACATTTTAAATAAAAGGTCAATATACAGTACATCAGCAGACTCATACATCGCTCTAAGGTATCTTATACAACTACGCACATCAATCTATAGGAGTGGTCAATCCTCATTCAAGCCTGGATAATGTGTATATCCTAAATGTTCCTCTGTGCTGAAAACAAACACATCTAATGCACAGACAGGCTTTCTTAAACATTAAGAGGGAACAGGTTTCCTACAGGTTATACAACTTCTACAGAACTTCACCTGTGAGACGGATACATGCATTAACTCCCATGACCACGCCCTGCTCACCCTGCGGAGACTTGCAGGGTGGCAGCAGGGAGGATCAGGCCTGACCTACCTTGACGAAGGGAAAGGCAGCTCCTGGCTTGAGGGGCTCGTTCTCGTGCTCCACCTGATAGGCCACGTACCTCTCCATGCCCTCTTCCTCATACAGCTTCCTCTCCGCGACCATGTTGAATAAGGTGCGCGAGGAGACGGCGATGGTGACAGCAAAGCGGGGTTTGGGCTGTGGACGGAAAGGTACACACACACCAAAGAAACACTGGTACCTTGTGTGCAAAACTAGGCCTGTTAGCGCCTGTGAGGAAGTTCCAAATGCATTAAAAGTAAACGACAACGTAATGACGTTTTCACCAAAATAGGCTACTTACAGGTCTGGGTTTGTTTGTTTTTAGGTTGTCGAAGAAGGCTTTGGCCGCAGCCCAGTCCTCCTCTCCGGTGTCTTCACCCGCAGCTGGGTCGTTTGGCTTCATTTCGCTCATTCTCGCAAAGTTTGGGCTTTCTCGCCTTCGCGAGCCGAACGTAAGAGAATAGCGATGCAACAGGCGCGAGGCGACTGCAAAAAACTTTGCGGAAATGTTGCGAGGGAAAGTCTGGTGGGCGTGTCCTGTGGCCGTGACGTAGGCAGGTCCGAGCATCACTTGGGCTTGGTTGAGTGTTTGCTGAGATATCATGCTGTTGCTATTTATACAGCTTCAAGTGCTGTAGTGTGGTAAACAGAACTACGACCTCCAGCTGGGGATAATCACAAGGCAAACAGCCTCCCATATAAACAAAACTCAGGTATATTTCCCCTGGTGGAAAACAAACCCCACCTTAAACAGCCCAGATGCTGCTGCATGGTTGTAAATGAGAACACTGGTAGACCAGCTAAGATCAGCATGAAGTGCCCCCAAATAATAATAATTATAATACAGTTTATTTCTATAGATAGCACTTTCCAAAACAGAGTTACAAAGTGCTTTACAAGCACAAAGCAGCACAACATCCAAAGTTGCAAGGCAGATCGTATTGAAATCCTCTAATAGAGACTAAACTACTGGATGTGGGGGAGCTGGGACACAGCTGATTAACAACATACTCAAACTGCCTAACAGTAGAGTGGATCAAGCCAGTCTCATGGTTTTGTCTGATGATGCCATAGAAATATTAAAAGCAAGACAGAGATGGTCAGACACTGAAAAATCCAAGTTATTGAAGGTAACACCAGAGGACATAACAAGAGCAAGGCTGTGGCCAAGCCTCTGCGTAGGACCAGTAATATATTGTGTTAAACTAACAGAGGCAATCACATCCAGAGGTTCCTGACCCAGACCATTATCTGAACAGCACATATTAGAATATTAAAATCCCCCAGTGTTATAACCCTATCATATTTGATTGTAACCAGAGAACCACTTCAGAGAATACAGAAATCAAAGATGTCAAACAATTGGAGGAGATCAGATCATTGATAATATGAGATTTGTTAATCACAGATCTAACATTAAGGAGGCCACAGTTCAGGACAGTAGGGTGCATCTCTAGCGGTCCACAGACTGGTGGTGGACTCCTTGGGGGGCGTAAACGCTGTGTGTATGTCTGACAGTGGAACATGTAGGGATATTAAAATGGACGATGTGTCTGATGTGTGACTGTGTGATCTATCACCTACTAACCTGGTGACCTGCTAAACCAGCGTTTATTGTCAGAGCATGACCAGCCTAACTGGTTGTGCTGGTGTTGGATGTTTTTCAGCGGGGTTATGCTATGTTCCTGCAAACACCCTATTTTCATAATATCAGTTTGAGGCTGCTTACTATGCTGTATGAAAACAAGGTGTCATTTGTGCTATAGGACATGATTCTTATTGAGTGCAACTGTCTCATAATCAGTGTTAACATTACTAATATACTAGAAATGCAGTACAGAGATTCAGTTTCATCTCCCCCTGCAGGCTGCTTTTGGAATAACTTGTTAGGGAATTTTACCTGGCTGTTACCCCACAGATACCTAATAACCAACAGGGTCAGAGAGGTCACATTTAAAGTTATCCACAGATAATGGCTTGTTGATAGCCTCACAGTTAGGATTTTTTGGTTTGATGATACATTAAGAACATAGGGCGTGTTTTGTTAGATGTCCTCAGAGACAATCTCTCAGACAACATTGCATTATGTGTCGTCGGCCTGCTAGTCAAATATCACACGCACACCAGCACATTTTCAAATCCAAACCCCAATTTCTTTGTATTTAGACAAGTGCGTAGTAATTACTCATGCACTTTGGAAAATTGCACTCATCCCAAAGCTATTAACATCCTGGGCAACCTGTGTTGTTTTATGTATGACATGAAGTATCTGTGAGCCTGCCACAGTTCAGCCAGCTGTCACTTGCTTCCTGCTGTTGTTAAATCGCGTACATGTATTTCATTTTCAAACCACTTGAACTTCTTAATATTCTATGAGGACATTGAACAATATATAAATACTATCCTATACTCTTCCAGTGGGAAAGCTGTGAAATTGATTTTGTCTTTCCTTTAAGGTCATCTTTATATGTCATCTACGCTTAGCTATGCATTATATGTACACTTGTGTATTTGTATTTCTTCTTCTTTAAAAAAAAAATCAGTGTCCCAAATGTTGATGAAGGATTAATCATTAGGAAGTTATTCAAAATAGGACGTTTACTTTTTTCCTCATTGTGTTTAACTTAAACAGGCCTATTCCAAATACTTTACCCTAAGACTGATTGCACATTTTCATCTCACTAGATTATATTTTCAGATATTATTACTATTATTTTTATTTATTTATTTACCTCACTTAAAACAACCACTCATACGGTGTGAATAGACGCAAAATATTATACCCTGTAAACACATCCCCGCGCACACTTAGGCCTACACATACGCACGCACGCACCCCTTCCACTGGCACATGAATGACCTCCTTCCTCCATCACCCCCCTCGAGTTGGTAGAGTCCGGGACAGAGCATCATGGCGATTGACGGTAAGTACTCGGTCTCAGGTGTTCCGCGGGACTCGTGTAACTTCGCACGGGACAGAATGAGAAAGACTAGAAACAGAAATTTAATGTCGACTCGGACTGTTTTTTGTCCTGTTTTAAATCACGCCGTGTGTACCGCAGTGTCCCGGGGCTGGGGCAGCGGCACGCGCTGATGCTTAAGTGTAACCGCACTGAATGATGCAGGAATGTTATGGTCCCTTCACGGGATGCGCGCGTGCTCCCAGCCGCGTGAAGTGGTGCTGAAGTGGACAGAGACAGACACGGCGATGCAGAACGGACAGTTCCGGTCCTTCATTCTGATTGGCTGTGTCGCTGTCGAAGCCGTTGGTGAAACAAGCGATGAAAGCCCACCTGTGACCAACAAACCGTTATTTTAAATAGTAACGCGTTAACCAAAACCACCACGTATACCGCTACTGATGTGTCGCTATAGCAACCACTTTGTTTCGCTACTGTTGAAGAACTATATTGCTTGGCGGAAGAATTACACGAACTATAATCGATTAAAAACGATTTGTTGAACGTTTTCTGAACATTTTAATGCAGTGGTTTGTTTTTGTAATAACGACTCTGCTGTTATAAAATCACTACACGACTTTCAGTGGCACATTGCAATAAATAATAGCTTTGCTGTCCGCCCCGCATAGAGGCTGCCAGACCGTTTCTCTTCTGTTTATCAGCTTGTGTATTCTGGGCAGCCAACGCATGCCGACCGATATCTCCTGAAGATTTTAGTTAAAGTGACCGGAACATTTTTGTTACACCGCGCTGAGCAGCCGTAAAGGATGCAGTAGAGGGTCGGCGCGTGCCTTGACCCGTTTCGAGCAGAACCCATAGTCTGTGGTGTGTCACGTGCAGCCCAGCGTGCACGTTGGTTTGTTGTTACACCGTCACCAGCTCCGTCACACCTGAGAGGAAGTCATATCAGGCTGGGGAAGTGTTTCATAAAGGCGCATGGACGGTGCTAAACCATGGGCGTCATTTTGGTTTGGCAAGGTGTGGCACTCGCCTTATCTTTGATTTTGTCGTTATTATCACAGAACGAAGATCAAGTAGAAATTGCTAGAAATGTACCTGGAAGCCTATCTAAAATAAATCACATGGCTGAGCGTTCAGGACCAATGTCCCCCCCTCTGAGCTGTAGTTAGGTTATCTAGGTCTCAGTTTATTGCCTAACCAAATAAGTTGTCAGTCATCAGTCGTTGTTCCACTTAGTTCCTAGAAATGTAGTTGATGCAAGTAGGTTTTGAGGCTTTAGTGGCAAATTATGCTAGATACAGAGACTAAAGGGAGAAATGCACCGCTCTAACAACAAAAAAGGCAGTGTGACTTATCAGGTTAAAACAAAAGATGCTCAGGTCCCTACTACTCATATTACTGTGAACGCACCAACTAAAGTTACCTGTATTTTTAAGCAGCAGCAGCAGTCAGTGTATTTATTGCCTATTGCCACATTTTGGCAAGCTTTTCATCTTCACAAGATTTGTCAACTGGGAGTTTCTCCACCATTAAGTGAATTGGCTCAGTGAGGGTCTGTCTGCTGTGTGACAGAAGACAGGTTGCCTCAGTGCTTTGTCTTTACTGTGACACTGTGAGCTATTGCCTGCTCCTATATTACAGCATCCGACACTGGAGGTGAAGGCAGTGGCACGATGCAAGACTGTGGCCGATTTGTTCAAATGTTGCAAGGGGAATTGTGTGGAAGTAAAATATTGTTTTCTCTATTTTTGGGGGGGGTTTTTCTCGAGGGTGCTATAGGTTATAAATCATGTTAACAAAAATAGTGCCGTCCTCTTTCATCTCTTCCCAAATCCCCCCCTGGTTAGACTGGAACAGAGCCAAGATCTGCTCCTGGCCATGCTTTAACTGTAGACACCCGGATCATTAAGTACCAGGGTGTCCTGCCAGGAGAGATAGCGTGCGTGCGCGGGTGTATTGAGCGTGAGAGCGTCCATGTGCATGAGCATGTGGGTGTGTCACTGTGTGTGTGTGTGTGTAGCACAAGTGTCTGTGTGTGTTTGATAAACTTCACTGTCAGCGCGACTGTAGCGACTTACAAAATAACTGCCAGGTCACATAGCTGAGACCCTGCGATCAAAATGGCCCACTAAATTAGTCAGAAATGCAGCAGTTAATGTAATAAATTGTAATATTACTCATTTCACAAAGGATGTTTTTAACTGACGATGTGGTAATAACGCTGACTTATAGCCTAATGTTACAACATAAGAATGAAAAGATTATAACTAACTTTTTATAATAATCATGATACTCCTTCGAGTTGTGCTTTAAATTCCTAATCAAATCAAATTAAACTCGAGTGATTAGATTCTAATATTATCACCTAATAATCCCCTCATCTACTCATAATTGCTGATTAATGTAATAATCTGATGAAGGCAGTTTATTACATTAACAGGTTTTATTACAGTGACCCATATAGAGGGACGTTTTACTACATTTTGACAAGTTATGAGGTCCAGCAGTTACTACAGCATCAGCTGCTACAGGGATAGTAAGGGAAGATGACTAGCAGTGGCCTTAGTGCTGCTTCACCCCTACGAGCGCACACAATGGTTTATGCCGCTCCCCTTGAACCTGCACTCGCCGCCGATATTCTTCACCCTCTTCCTTCCTCGTTACGTAACACTACGTTGCCCGGATGGTTATAATTAAACATTTGATTGTCTGTTTGCATGGACATCTGTCATCTCCTCCTAACCTGAGGACAGAGCATATGGTGCCACGGTACGCGGAACAATATTTTAACCTCTGACCCCCACCATTTCATCTCTTTCTCCCAGGAGGGGGGAGGAACTGTGGCGTTCATGAGCTCATCTGTGCCAGACGAGGTAAAGCCATGATGTGTGCAAGCGGGCATGTGTGTGCATTGGTGTGTCTTGCATGTCCATATACGGTATATGTGCGTGGGCGTGTTTTGCATGATGATGTGTTGGGCTGCATGGCGGCTTGCTCGGCTTAGTTTTAGAAGCGCGAAGGCGGCCACGTCCAAATACTTATCCTCAGCACTTAACCCCCCCTCCTCCCTCTGAAGTTCCTGCTGGAGTTCCTACTGAAGTTTGGTGGATTAAAAAACGGTCTCTTCAGAAAACATAATGTCTGCGTGTCAATTATGCATGGCATATCAAGTTTTAGTACACTTCACCAAAAGGAGGCAGCTGTGTGCTCATGATTTATTCAGCGTGGGGGTTTTGTTTCCCATCAGAGGTCCATGTGTAAGCAACGTTTTCCAGATTGCCTACCTCCATTTTTAAATAAGCACGCCCCAGGTGTCAACACGCATCGGTGTAAAGATGTAAAAACGGGATAACTCACTAAAATGTTCATGGGTGAACGTAAATGTTCACGATGGGGAAACCTGACACGGCGCCTTTTCCCGTCAAAACGTATCTTCATCTCCCGTCCCAACAGCGTAGAAACATGACGGCATCATGTAGTAGGGGACGCTCATTTGTTTTCACTTTTTTATTTGACAAAATTGTTGAGTTGAAGCCAGCTCACAGAAGTTATTATTAATTTGCTGTTTTCACATTGGAATGGTGCGGCGGCTGGGTTTCCTGTCTTGCTGTAGTCATTACCTGGGGAAAAAAGCAGATTGAATCCAGAGTTCAGCCTCAGTTCACACACAATAAAAAAAAACATAGCTGTTTATTCAGAAACACACACACACACACACACACACACACACACACACACACACACACACACACACACACACACACACACACACACACACACACTGGGTAGTAGAGAGTGAGAGTGGGGAGGGGGGAG
>OMOV01099951.1:0-15204 GCA_900312565.1 Beryx splendens | reverse complement strand
TTGTAAATCAAATCAATGGGAATCATTGATCAGTCAATTTAAATGGATCGGGGTTGGCTAACGCAAACGATTCCAGGGATTGGGTAATGTGAAGTAGTAATATGATCAGGGCTTGTTTCATCATGCTTGATAACCTTGTTGAAGATGTCGTGTTGTCGTGTTGGAAGATGTAGGGCAATGGCTAAGGGAAAATGATTAAGGGGGTGTTCGGCCTGCTAACTGCCTGACATGGAGGTAGTAAATCACTGGACCAGGGTAGTGAATGATAAGTTAAAGGTACAATATGTAACATTTCCGCATTAAAATATCTAAAAATGACTAGACCTATGTTATATATTTTTTTGAGTTGTGTACTTACATTATCCCAAATCTTTCCAACAATGTTCAAACCCAGAGAAATCTAATTTTATTCAAGGTAACGGTCCGTTTCATTTGGTCACTTGTCAATAGTGTCATATCCCCTTTACCCCCTAACTTACGGGGAAACACGGGAAACACCAGATGATGCGTCAGAGAGTGAGGAAGGAAGTTGGTGAACTAGCAGCTAGCCACTCCAGCCACTCTTGTTTTTTTTCATTCTGTTGTTTTTATTGCTCACTCGTGACGGATCGCGATTATTCATTCCCGTTTGCTGCGCGTTCTGTCGCCGAAGCTGTACAACTCCCATGATCCCACGCTACTTCACGACATCATCAAACTACGTCTTTTGTTATTGTTTTGATTGAGAGACCCCTGGCGGCAGAACTTACTGTGCATTTAATGTAAAATACACGCATTCATATTGTCTGTATTTTTTTTCTTTATGCATGCAGGTCAGTGAACTGGTGGACGACTGATGAGTGTAATATGATCAATGGAACCAACGGAGCTTCTTTCCATCCAGTCATCAGCAAGAACGAGACGCTCTACATGTTCTCCTCTGATCTGTGCAGGTGGGTGGAGGAGCGAACTGTTCCCCTGAGGGCTGAGACCCACACTGCAGGAAGATAACATGAAGTATTCATAAAAAAGTATTCTAGAGAAGCAACAAATGTATATGTTTATGTTATAAATATGTTTATATGAAGCTACAGGCAGTGTTATGCTGATATAATATTTTCAAATCTCCCTGATAGACCAGTAGTTTAACAGCTCAACAAAACGGTGGCACATGAGCCTCTATATTTATCCACAGAATTAGTCTGGGTCTTGTGTAAGTTCTTTTTACAATGTGGGTCACCAGAGAAAAGACACTGAAAGCTACTGGGGCGGGGCCAAGCCCCTTTAAGCTGATGTGGGGTTGGTTTGCATTTCCATTCACTAATGTCTAAGGTTAAGAATTTAGCTCTGAAAACTGTATTCTATTCAACGGCACCTTTGCACAACAGCATATTAACTAGGTAAAACCAGCTGTATAAAATTTGTTCTGGACACACTTGTTTGGTTTGCTGGTTAGGGTTTGAGTTAGGGTTAGGTTTAGTTGGTGAACACAAGAAACTAGTTTCAGTTTGGTGCGATTTGCTGCTTCCTCTTTCACTGACCGTTGATTTTTCCGGTCTGAGCGGCATGGCTGGAGTTGGCTGGAGAAACGGCTATCCCCTTAATCATCCTAAGAATGTCTTCCTAAGCCTTTCCCTCAGCATTATTCAGGTCTGGATAGGATACAGATTTAGCCTGGCTGGTTGCCTGACTGGCTAGTGTTGGCCTCTTGAATGAGGCCAATGTTAGCTTACTACTTGTTTAGTGCTTCAAACAACTACCTTCAGCTCTCTGGTTGTTCATACATCAGAACAGACCATAAAAGTTTAAGCTAAAGTCCAAATAAATGCTGAGTGATGTGGTGAAAAGGTTGAAAGCAAACGTTTATGAAGCGTTTTATGAGGCTGTTTCTGTCAAAGTGTTTGTGCCATGCAGGTTTTCAATTAATCCGCTTACCACCAAGCTCATGTACAAGATTTGATGTGAACCCTCCATCTCACAGACTGCTTTTTAAACTGTACAGTTTTCTTACACGTTCAGCTTTACAGAATGATTTGACCCCAGGCTCCACTAAATGAAACCGCAATAAGAGCAATAAGAGAAAATGTGCAACCCATAGCATCCTTTAGATAAACGAGCCAGGGAAAAAAGGCTCCACCATCTCAATATTAAAACCAGCACATTGGTCTGATAAGAGTCTTACCTCTTTCAAAAAAACCTGTTAATTTAAGTTTATTGCACCCGTCTTTCACCATTTTCCACTTGCAGATCAGACTGGTGTTAACACTGACTGCAGTAAAACATCTCTGTAAAGTTAAGGGGCTTGCAATAAAATGTAATTACATTTTTAGGGATGGGAATAGGCTGACTAGGCCTAGAACTAGGTGAGTAGGGTATGTGTGTGTAGTTTGCAACATGGCTTGATCTAGGCCATGCCGTTGACTCAGTGACCCCATGAATTGCAAAATGTCCCGCTGTACTTTCCCCAGATCAGCCACATTGCAAAGGAGCAGCACCACCGTGCCATGACAATATGGCTGTGACATTAGAATGATCATTTAAGAGAGAAATATAGGGAAAAGAAATGGGAGAAATAACAGTTATCAAGTGGAAGTTTGATTTAAGAGAGCACATCTGTGGGAGTAGAGGAGAAATATATGGGAGTAGGGACAAGGCAAGGTGAGGAAGAGATGGGTTTAGAGAAGTTGTGGGTTGTGTTGACCGAGCCTAATATAAAGAAAGAACAGAACAGGCCCCAGACTGACACCCTGGGGACCCCAGTGGAGAGGGTGCACAATGATCACTGTGTCCTCTTCCATGAAGAGTGCAGCCTGAGAGATCTCCAGGTCAGCAGCGGTGGCATAGAGCATCAGGTGGTAAAGGCAGGAGACAGTTGTAGGAGGATGACGACTGAAGAGAGACAAGCGGCTCTAGTGGAACGGAGTGCTTCCATGACAACGACCATGCAAAGTCTCAGTAGAAGGCGACTGTCCTGAAGCCAGATTGGTCGGTGTCCAACAGGCTGTTCTGGAAGAATTGAGACAGCTGGTTAGAGGCAGCAAGAGTTTTTGGGATAAAAGGAAGGCATAATGCTCTTCTTTGTGTTTTGACATCAGATTGGTCGAGGGAAGGTTTCTAGAGAAATGGAATGGCTCCAGCTGATGCTAAAGGCAGAGGGTAGTCAGGAAACGGTGATGGTCTATTAAGTAGCGTATGGGGTTGAGTGGACAGGAGGTAGATGTCTAGTAGGTGTCCAGATTCTTCGGTCTGATTTAGCAGAGATTAACCTGCATATCCAACTCTTATTTCCAAGGTCGCTGTACGCGCTGTATGAGGAGGATGTGAGTGTGAAGGGCATCCCCGGCTACCGCTTCGTTCCCCCCAGCCAGGTGTTTGCCAATATGACGGTGAACCCAGACAACGCAGGCTTCTGTGTCCCTGCTGGAAACTGCCTGGGGTCTGGCCTGCTCAACGTCAGTGGATGCAAACAAGGTGGGCAGTTGATTAAGCAGTTGGTATTTATTGAAAGACACATTTTTTTTAATCAGTTTTGTATTGTATCACAATTGCAAATGGTTTGGGAATGCTGTTTCATGAGGAAAAAGCACAGACTTGACTCCTGCTGTTTTTCTCTTGATGAACCTGCTCTGCGTAATATCTTCCATAGTATTATCTTAACTGTGTCTTTTGTCTGTTTAGGTGCGCCGATCATAATGTCTTCACCACATTTCTACCAGGCAGATGAAAAATATGTTCAGGATATATTTGGCATGAAGCCTAACAAGGAGCAGCACCAGACCACCATTGACATCAACCCGGTAGGAATTATGAATTTTATGCTTAAACGTACTGTAGTTCTGTGGTGACTGTAGTGGTAGATGTGGCACTCTGACGCCTTCCTTTCTCTCTTCTCATGTCTCCTAGCTTTTTTTGTAGACAAAGTATATTGAACAGATGTGTTCTCAGTCATTTTCTTCCCCCAGACAGTGACAACTGATGTTTTCTCCTCACTACATTTAAATCTTGCATTTAATTTTAATGTTATCGTTTTACTGTTAAGTTTTACTTTATCCCCTCAGTTGGTTTGTATTTTCAATACTTACATGTAGAAAATTGAGTGACAGTGTGGGGAGCAGTTTGTAAGACAAAGGATAGACATAAAGGGAGACAGTTGGCTTTCACATTTACCACTAGATGGTGAACTATCCCAACATTGCAACAGCTAGCTTAATGGTAATAGATGAAGGCAGAGGGTTTTTTACACCGTAGAAGCAGTGGTATGTGGTACAGAGCAGACTCCAAAGATAACAGCTGCAAGAGCTGTTATCATGTGTAATACTATCTTGTAACCTGTGTTGAACTGCTGATTTCAGACACACAATTAAGGCCCAGATATCTGTACACCCCATAGGAATGAGTGGATAGTTGAGAATTTTTATATGTAATTCTGTGAATGTCAGGATGTGTGGTTACCATTTGGAGAGTAATTCCTGCAGATATAGGCTACCTGTTATTAAGTAGCAAATTTGTACTGCAAAAGAGCCACAGAGCCATTTTTTTTTCTGTGATTCAGCATCTACTTTAACAGACGACCCACCTCTGGTTTCATTAAGTTATGCAATGTTTTGTGTTGGTGGTGGTTGCATTTCTGCATTTCCTATTTGCATTCCTAAAGCCTAGACCTAATTACATGCAAAACCATAAAAATCCATCTGTGATGGATTACCTTACTCGGGCATTTTTCAAGTTTGTGGAAGATGTTTTTCGTACCACACCAAAATGAATAGCAGTGAATGGCTTCTAGAACAACAGAAGAGAGTGTGCAGATACCGATAAGAATGAGTTAGACACAATTAGCACAAACTTAAAGATATCGAAATATGTGTTAACTTGGAAGTGTTGAACATCGTCACTGGTAAAAAAAATATATATATAAAAAACCAAAATTTACCATGACAAGGAGATTTTGGACATTGTGATATATTATAGTAAAAATGCATGTAAAAATATGTAAAAATGTATGGCCAGTAATATTTTGTCCGGTCACACACACTTACTTCACTCACACCATATACTGTATTGGTGGTGGCATCATAAGTTGAAAGCAGTCTTTGAACCCAGTAGACGGTGCTGTTTTTGTCTTAGCACCTTCCTTCTATAATTTATTGTCACCTCCACATCTCCACCGTCTGACGTTATTGATACTAGTGGTCAAAGTCCTTTGACTTCTTACCATCATAAAACCTGCTGCAGGTGACTGTGGTCTTTTATAACTCGGTGGATACTAAACACTAAAACTGCCAGGGTCTGTTTTGATTCTCACTTGGGCCACCCATACTAAACATGTATGCATTTATGTTTTCTAAGAGTGTCCAATAAAAGGTATGTGTAGGTTGGTATGAGAAGCTGTCAGATCATTTCTGCAAACCAGGCTCATACATACATTTACTGCACAGTGACTGAGTTGGAATGATCAAAACACATTGGAGCATGCAGATCTTGAACATATCATGCAGAGTCTTGATATCATATGATGCTGGTGCTGAATATGCCAAATAATCATTGTAGGCTAAAATGGGCTAATCGTGTTATTTAGTGAGGTGTGAGTTTTCTCCTCGGCTCACAGATATACCGTAGTGCTACACTCGGGTCAGCGCTGTTAGTTTGTAGACTGTTCCTGACACAGTTGTATTTCTGTGTTCCAGCTGACCGGGATAGTCCTGCAAGCAGCCAAGAGGCTCCAGGTCAATGTCCATGTGGAGCAAATCCCCACCTTCAGGTAATCAGCTCACCTAATCAGTTGCTTATTAAAGACTTATTCACTGTTTAGAGCTACTGTTCAGTCACTGCTGTTCTTGAAAATGTCTCCTCTGTGTATTGAAAAAATGCTCATTCCATTTTGTTTATAATATATGACTCTTTTTGGTTGTTGTTTTAGGTTAAATAGGGTAAACAATCTTTCCGTTACTGTCACTATGCTGCAACAGCATTTGCAGTAAATGCTATTGTGACTTGGTTTTGTTTTTTTGGAAACCCTACCATGTCATCACACTGGGTTACTGGTAAATTGTATGATACTGATCTCTGAGGTGGATGATTGTAACAGAATTGTAAATCAGCTGTGCCATCGTCACCGTTATCACTGGACTTTTGGACAGTCCAGCTCCCTTGTTGTGTTTACAGTGGGCATTCTAAACTGATAAATATAACAAGCTAATCTTAGGTCCGGATCTAACAATACAGTCCTTGCTACCAGTTTGACTTGGAACTATTTCTACACACGGTCATTTAAAGAAAAACAAAAACAAAAAAATATTCTACAAATGCTACTTATTCCTGTTAAAAGGCTGAGCTGATGAAGACTGTGATCTACAGTTGGTTCGACAAAATGCACTTATTGTAAGTCACTTTGGACAAAAGCGTCTGCTAAATGACGTAATGTGATGTAAAGAAATGTACACTGTATGAAACCACTCCACCATGTGGCCAAAATGTTTTAGGTGTTACACAGATGATCTGTTTTAAACTGGTGACAACCGGTGCTGTTATTACTGTATGATCATTCATCTGTCTCTCTCTGCCATTTATTCACTGATTCATAATAATAACCAACATAAGAATGAAATAAGAACATCAATATGAATAATTGTCTTTCCTTTCAGCCAAACAGGAAACGTGAGGACAGTGGTCTTCCCTGTGCTTTATCTCAATGAGGTACAGACGTTTCTCACACACACACACACACACACACACACACACACCATTGTTCTCAAGCTTTGTCACAACTCGCTCCCTTATCAGTAGTCTTCTGAACTCTGGCTTGCACCGCTCTGCGCACCGCATCCAAAGCCGGATCACTCGCCATAATAAAACGGGGAAAGAAGATTATTCATTTTGGAAGGGGTTTCCTGTTTCCAGTGTCATTTAGAGTTAGAGCCCATTTACTTCTGTCTAGTTTAACTTTCCCCCAGTCATTTATCAATGCATGCTGTATGTAATTTGAGTTTTGGAACATTTACACATTTTGTCTTTCTGGAAATATAAACTTTACAGCTTGTAAAGCAGACGGCCCAAATAAAAAAAAAACGTGGATGTGGAAGTAAAGTTTGTAAGGTGACATGTTTTGAAGGATTATTTCCTGGCAGCCTTTCATTTCTTCCTGCAGGTGTCAGTTTATTGACAGTAAGCAAAGTGGAACGTAACGCGCGCGCTGATATGAAAACACTCAACTCGGACCCAATGAAATGATGATGACACAGAAGCTTCACGTTTACTGTGATGGATTATCTAGCTTGAGCTATTTTTCCGGTCTGTGGAAGTTGTTTTTCATACTGTACAAGTAGGAATGACAGCAACTGGCTTCTTCTGAAAGGAGGAGAACAAGCCCTGATATCTCCAACTGTACCGAGCGTAGACAGCAGCAGGAATAATGCGGAGCGGAGGATAGCCCAGTGGCACAAACGTAAAACAACACCGGTGTTATACCCTCTTAAATTCTGCGTCGGAGCAGCACCTCTAACCGCGCTCTCCTGCCGTCTTTTTCAGAGCGCCGTCATCGACGACCAGTCGGCCAAGAAGCTGCAGGTGGTCGTTGCCGAGCAGAACATCGTGGAGAACATTCCGTTCATGCTGATTGGTCTGGGCATCCTTCTGGGAGGAGTCTTCATGCTGCTGATGTGTCGACAGAAGGCCCCTGAGGTGAGAGCTCGGGACGTAACCGCGTGGGTTCGTTTGGTCATGGAAGATGCGGAAGAGTCGTGATGTCCAGACAGTTTTGCACGTAGCGTGGAAATTTGTTGATTAATGTAACTGGTTAAAAGTCAAACACCAAGCTCCTCCTGGTAGATGTCGGTATAGGTGTTTTTAGTACATCTTTAGAATACCTCAGCATTTATTTACATGCTTATTAGATGATATTTCAGTCTGGATATTTTGTTTTTCAGAAGTGCTTCACCAACAGGGTCATACTGAGTGTTAATCTGGGGTCAGTGACAAGCCCAGTCACAATCTGTTGTGTTAATCATTTGTTTATTTAAAATCACATGTTGTAGGAGTCTGCGAATTCCATATGAGCCATAAGGAACACACTGCTGAGTCAGGCTCTTTATCTTGTATAACGTGTGCTGGGGTGTATCAGTTTCTTAACACTATTGTTTGTTCTGTCGTAAGTTGATGAAGCAACAAACAAAGATAATTTTGTTGCCCAACTGATATTGGGAAACAAAGGCCATTTCTCAGTTGGCAACTCACCTCCAGGTTTTTGTTGAATCAACTCTAGGCGTCTGTTTTTAGAGATGTCTCGATGTAACATTCATGTTGTGTCTGGTCTGGTTTCTCAGAGCACTGCGGCTGAGCGAGAGCCACTGCTCAAGTCGTAGTACCGGACAGCAGGTGGAGTTGTGGGGGAAGAGGAAGAGGACCACCGTGCACGCATCCTAACTCATCATCCAAATTCAGTGTGACAAGGGTTCAGTGAATCAGCAGCTGTAACCTCCGACTCCCAAGTACCAGTTTCCCTTCATAATCACATTTGCACCTTTTTAATGTGGCTTTTAATCCTCTGTTTTAGGAAGGAAAGTGCGACGGGCGGCGTCCTGTCTTTATTTTGTTTGTTACAGGGCTGAGGTTAATGCTCTCGATGTAATGAGGTTGAAATTCCTATTCTTATTACTTAACGGTTTAACGGGATTTTTTATTTTAATTTCTGAAATCTGGGGTTAAAGCTGAAACTTAACTGGCCTAACAAACCTTTTTTTGGGGGGATTGTTGGACTTTGGATTTTGGAGAGTCAGTCAGCTCTGAACTAGTGTGAGTGTGTGTGTGAGTGAGTGAGTGCGTGTGTGTGTGTAGGCATGAGACTGGGCCTAGACTGTCCACACAGACCCCAACGAGTGATGAAGGAGGAGTGAATGATTGTAAAACTAACTAACCCGAACTAGCCCGATTAACTGTATCGGGTGTGGTCTTGATGTCTATCAGTGCATCGATAAGAAGAATCATCAGCTTTTTTTTACATCTTTTCTCCCAGTGTGAAGAATGAGCTGCTTGAATGATACGTGTGTGTGTAAGGAGGAGATCGTTCTACTTTAATGTTATGTAATTTAATTTAGGTGTTTTCACCACTCATAATGAATATTTTGCTTTTATAACCTGGATATTTTTTCAAGTAAATCATGAGCGCATATTATGCAGAAATAACCGAAATGAATCAAATGGTACTATTGTGTCAACAGCATATCAGCAGCTGATCATATTATTTGTTCCTATATGAGTTGGACACGACAGATATGGTTTGAGGACTGCCGCTTTTAGGATTAATTTCAGGAGTAAGAAATGAGTGAGATTATTTTACAGGTGCCGACAGCATTGATAACAAAATCAGGTTGAGCAAAAATGACTGCAGGCAGACTTTCTGTCAGTGTGATGAGTATTATTGATTTCTTGTTCTCATCCAACAGTACTGTTCATTCACTTCTTTAAAAAAAAAAAAAAAAGCTTCTTTATTACCTTTTTAGTGTCATGATCTGCAAGACAGGAGCGTTTAGAGCCGTTTCCACGGGCTAAAATGTGTCTTTTTTTTTGTCTAGAAATGTTGCTAAGAAAAATGTTTTTTTAAAGGTTTTGATATCGAGCAACAATTTCAAGTTTACACGCAGCTTTCTGTAGGTCACATGTGATTGCTTTTGTTTAGACTTTCCTCTCAATCTCCCGGGTTAGATGCGGCTCTGAATTCAGCAGTGTAATGGAACAGCCTCATTTTAAACAGCCAGATAGTATTTGTGTATCGTCTCCCTCTTTAGTCGGTTTCTGTACTGTAAACTTTAGCTAACTGACAAACCCAACGGTAGCAGTATAAAGGGAAACTTTTTACAGAGCGAGGGGGCGCAGACCACAGTGCAGTATTAGCTTGTTTTATATTCGAACGCACAGGTCTTGCCCAGATGAAGTAGCCTGTCTGCACTGATGATGAGACTTTACCTTTAACCTGTGGTATTTAATGACCTCTGCAATTCTCATACTAATAATCAAGTCACACTTTTCAATCTATGTACACTCTTATGCTTTTGACGCTGTTGATACATATTGTCCCAGACAGAAAGTTGTGAAACGCTGTTATTCGGTTTACCCCTAGGACTGCTGTTAGACATGATGTTTTGTATAAATTCTGCAACTCTAAACAGCATTTCGCCAGATTATCGTAGCAAAACCACACTTCCCTTCTAAAGTTTCTGGGAAATAACAAGCATAATTTTTTATTGGGATATCTAATTATATTACTGATTCTTAAAATGCTATGGATTTCTTACTCAGCACTACATAATGTCATTATGTCACCTCATTTTGCTTTTTCAGTATGCAACGTTCGACAGATATCACTGATGTCCCATATGTTATTGTTCTGGCCGTTGTTTTATATGTGAAAGAGAATAATACGTGTGCACTGCCACTTCCAGAAAGTAAAAACAATACTGCATATTGAAACACTGTTTACAAACTCTCCAACAGGTCACATTTATAAATAATAGCATAATTGAAATGCACACTACATTCTCATTTGCTACTGCTTATCAATAAACTTGGTGTGCTTAACAATATTTGAAGGCCGTGTTTGTATTTCCTTCATCACACATTTGTGAACAAAATGATAAAGCATTTCATTTCAGTCGTTTTCTTGTTCTGGACAGAATGAAATGACAGGTCTTCACCAAATGATCACCAATGAGGAGAAGGGACAGCTCTCAGCAGAACTAGCTAAATCTATTCTATTGATACGGATAATGTTACCCTATCCCTTTCTCTAAGCCTCATCGTAACACCCGGTGTTCTCTGTCCTGAGTTGATGCCGCCTGCCTCCAGGGTTAAGGTTAGTGTTGTCTGCATTTTCTCAGCTGCAGTGTGTCCCATGCTTGCCCATTTTCAGCACAGCATAGAACAGCCTGTTAGGTAGACATTTTAAATTCAGATTATGATCTTGCTATATGATGGGCCGCCACAATAGAATACATCATAAAAACACTATCATTTGAAAGCGCAAAATTTGTTTGTTTTTCAAGCTTTATTTATTCAGGAGAGGGTTTTGGTGTGTGTGTGTGTGTCTGTGTGCGTGTGCGTGTGTGTATAAATATAGGGATTTCTTTCAATGTCATAGTGCTGGAACATATTGCAGTTTGTTGTGTAATAAATCTTATATGCTTTCAAAGTGCTGAGCGCTTGCCGGATGAACAGTGTCCTGTGAGCCTTTATGGGCTGGGCATCCTGAAAGGTGCACGACACTTTAATAAAATAAGAATGGAATGGACTGTTGAAGGAGAGATGAGCATCAGTCACTTTAATTTCTCTGCCATCATGGGGATCCAAACCAGCCAATGGCCTACAGACGTGTAGAAGTTTGTGCAATTGTGGCCAGCTGCGCTTGCTTAACTATTTGAAATTATGTTTTGTAGTCTGCATTTTTCTTAGGAATGCTGTGCAAACGATGTGCAGGTGGAAATGATATTTATAGCCCATCATCAAGTTCCTTTGAATGGTGATGCTGCACACTTGGCTTAGAAAAGAACCCTTCATAAGTCACACTGTCAGGACCACAAGCTGTAGTCTCTGATGTTGTAAGCAGCAACTGTAATTCTCAGGCTTTACTGGAACGATATCATTTGCCATAAAAGAGATTTGGACAAATGGATAATCAACACTGAACATGTAGGGGGTTTATACGGATTCACTTCTTTGTGGCTACTAAAACATTCATTCTTGGTGTTTTTATAGAACATGTTACACATTTCTGGACTGTATGTTCTGTATTTCCATTTGAAACAAACTTGACTCCTCATGACAACACACACCTACATGTCGACATGACTAACACACACTGCCTGTCACCTCCTACGTGGAATTGTCCTCATTTACAAGGGTAAAGTGTTCTTTGAATTCTTGTGGGTAACCTTTGACCTCGGTAGGCATTATCAAACTGATAAGCAACGCTGCAGGATGAGGGTTTGTTTGTTGGCACTGACTTCAGATCAGCTTCTCCGCACCAGACTTTAGTGTCGGTTATTAATTGAGGAAATTGCCGACCTTACATCCTAGATAACCATCGAGGAGCAGCTCCACCCAGCCCCAATTAAGACCTTTAAGTGTTGGGGGAGAAAGCACAGCAGCCCAGTTGCACTCCATCTTCTGTCTCGAACTGCAATATTGTGTTCAGCATGAGGACTCTTCAGCACAAAATCATTGTTCTTTCCATTTTTCTGTCTCTGATCTGTACCATCCAGGTAAGATACCTCTGCCATTGACTTGCATGTGAGTTTGCTGTGTCTCATTTGTGCTAATAGAGAATGACATGGGTTTTTAATGGGTTTTGTTGGATTCACGGTTATCTTATTTTACCACCATATATCAGCAGATTACAAATTGACGTCCTAAGGATGTTAGTAGCAGGATTACTTTGCGTGCCTCTGCTAGGGTTGCGGGGTTTGAGACAGCATGTGCACCAGTGTGGATTTAGGTCCAGCTCTCAGTATGTGTAGCATGTCATCCCATGCTCTCATATAATATTATAAATCTCTCTGTAATTACCTTTCCAGGTGCAGTCGTTTCCTGTACCCAGAGAGTGGACTGGTCTGCTCCAGCGGACCAAACGTTCTCTGCTGTGGCGCTGGAACACCCTGAAGCCTGTAGGTGCCAGCTGCAGGGAGCACTCCGAGTGTGGCACTACATACTGCAGGTACAGTGCAGCTTGTCAGAGGAGTTGAATCTTAAATCTGCAATGAAATCTTAATTTAGGAATCTCACAATTTACCTTGCATTTTACCTCCAGCAGTAGGGAATGGTGGGTAGAACATGCTTGAAAAATATACATAAGCACAGGACTAGCCAAATGTTTCTGCTGCAAGCCTGGAACACATTCATACACAGTCTGAAGATCTAATTTAAATTGATGTAACCATTTGCATTCCTTCAAATCATATTATATAATGTTATAATAAGATATATGCTGTATGATGTTCCTTTTATTCCCCACACGTGTCATTTCAGCTATGCGTTTGTGTATAGTGCTGTGCATGTGCATTATGCATTCCTTGAACAAAGTCATTGTGTATTGCACTGCAATAAATTTGCTCCTTATCTTTACAGGAAAAATATGTGTTCCTTCTGGGTATCCACCACCTGAGTATAGACAAGATATTCACAAGCACCCTGCAGCTGCGTGACTCACTACAACAAAACATCTGCTTTATGGACCGAAGCTCTCTCTCTCTCTCAAAATAGAATCTACCCAACATGAAATCCCTTCTCTGATCATCTGACTTGAACTGAAGACCTGCTGGAAGTTTATCAGACTCTACACTGGAATTAGATAACAAAGTATTCTGATAATCTGGCGGCTATAAATGTTATAGGTCAGCATGTTGAGGTTCTGTAACTACCATGAACTAATCAAAAGACTGCATTTGTGGATAATTGGTTAATAATCTTGGTCTGTTGAGTTAGCCCCAACAGCCATCTCAAATTTGTAAGATTAGGTTGAAAACTGGTTGACTGCTCAACAATTTTACCACTTAATTTCCTTAAAATGCAAAACATAATGTAGTCTCCCCTCCCCGACCTTAGACAGTGTGTAAACGTGATCATCAATGTCTGATGAAAGAAATACAAATATGCCTGCAAAGAATGTGAGGTGCACTGAGTTTATTGATAAGCACTGGCAGATGACAAGGCAGTGAATATGTTTATGGATCATGTATTGATTTGTACATATTGTAAACAATGTAAATATTCAAATATACATATTTTTTTCAAGAAGTGGTATTGCACACATTTTGTCTGCTTTAAAATGTAAAACAAGGCCAAAACAAAGGAAAACATTTCTTACAACGACTGCTCTTCTTTTTATGCCACGAAAAATCATGAAAAAACTGAAAAAACTAATGTTTGTGAAACGTTTGGCTGTTAAACTGAGCTGCAGTGACGTGTGTAGTACTGGGTAAGAAACCCATTGCGTTCCATAAGACATACTTGGTATAATAAGCACTATCCTCAGATAAAGTACTTCAAATCTTAAATTGAAGTGATTAAAAAAAACTGTCATCATGGTACAGTATCAAAATATGCACACATTTTATTGCCTTTAAATCTAATATTTCAATCTGTGCACAGGTGTAAGTATATTACACATCCTTAATTAACCAACAAGTTATGGGAAAATCAGAAGATTCCCGGAGTGTTTTATATGCCCCTTGACGCCTTTAGAAACTGAATGAGAAGTATTTTATCTGTCAAGCGCATGAGAATTACAAGAAATCTGATTTGGTGTAGTTGGTGGTTAAAAACAAGTTAAGGGGTTAACTTGGGTTGGACCAAGGCCTGCAAGACCATCAGCAACAGACTGGAGTTAACATATGGTGCAAAACATGAATGAAATCTAATATTTGGCAGAGGGAATAAGTATGTGTCTCATTCTTTTTACATAAAATGGAGAAACAGACAGAGCAGTTTGACTTTTCTTTAGAAAAAGTGAAATACATCTTAAGAGGTTCAAGTGAATGTTTTTACAAGAGGTGGAATCTTATTTTCTCTTACAGATGTTTTTACCTTCCAAGGTTGTGATTCGTTTGCCCGTTCCCTCCAGGGGAACTGAGGGCAGCAGTGGATGATGAGCACCAAAAGATGTACAGTGTTTTATTAGATCTGTACTTGCTCTTCTGAGATTCTCCTTATGGTTTGGATGGCCGAGATAAAAACAGTAGCCCTTTCTAAATCCAGCAGATATTTTCAATACCAATATTCAGTGCAAAGTAAGTATTCACCTCAGTGCAGCAACATAAACCATTTAAATGTACCGATGAGCCATTTAGCTCTGCTGTGGTAAACTAATTGTGAGATATCCATTATTGGACTAAGAGGACTCGGGAGAAGATGAGAAGAAGCACTTACAAGGATAATTCAATTTCCTTTGATCTATGCTGGCTGCGATTTCCTTTAGTCTGATTTTGGTTTTGGCTCCTATAATTGTTTTGAATAAGAGACTGGACTCCATGTGGCAATATCAAAATAAGTTATTTATAAGGTTTATTACTGAGTTGTTATTGTTGTTAAATTCTCTCTCACTGTCTGAACACAAGATGGCAGCGGTGAGTGCATTAAGTTGCCTGAGTCTAAACACAATTTCAACAGACCCACAGCACAAAAACACACACTCACATACACACACACACACGCACACACACACACCAAAGCATCATAAACCAC
>OMOV01099943.1:0-15672 GCA_900312565.1 Beryx splendens | reverse complement strand
TGCATGTGGAGTCGCCAGCCGCTTCTTTTCACCTGACAGCGAGGAGTTTCACCGGAAGGACGTAGCGCGTGCGGAGGAACACACTATTCCTCCTAGTTCCCCTCCCCGCCGAACAGGCGCCCCAACCGACCAGAGGAGGCGCTAGTGCAGCGACCAGGACACAAACCCCTATCCGGCTTCCCACCCGCAGACACGGCCAATTGTGTCTGGAGGAACGCCCGACCAAGCCGGAGGTAACATGTCAGCAGACCTTTAATTCATGTGTGTGAAACCACCCAGCGAAAACAGTTCACGGCAGCGTCTCTGACCTGTGTCTGATTACTGAACGGCCCCCAGTAAGTAACTTCTTCAATCATACAGTCCCCTTCCTGAGGCTTCCCTGGGTCCACTAAAGGAGGGATGTAGTCATGGTAGTGGTGCTTACAACCCAACAGCTGTGCTCTCCCGGGGTACAGAGCGATACCTGCTCAGAGACAAACCACAGGATAAATAGTGTAACAAGTTCACGTAGCACACTGGCTGCTACCTGCTAACCCATTCAATGGCCCCCGGATTACACCCCTATTCATTATTTATACAAACCAGGGGGTGCGAACAAGTCGACCTCTTTGTAGGTGACGGACATGACGGGGTGATTGAGTTTCTCCATGAAGTCGGTGATGGTCTGGTAGGCCAGGAACGCCGCCACCGCCGTCAGCAGCAGGTAGATGAAGATCAGAACCACCATGAAGACGTTCTTCAGGCAGGCTTTATTGAATCTCACCGACGGGCTGCTCTCCCTCAGGTCATACTCTGAGAAAACAACAGGGGACAAGGAGGAAAATGGTGAGGGAGGTGTAATCCCCGCATTTTCTGACTGCCTTATGGGAGCAAAGGCTCATGGGATCAGGTAACTTGCCACGAGTAGTAGTGAACAAAAAGGTGGATAAACAACGGACTCCACGTCTGAACACCACAAGGCAACAACAAATATAATGAAATAACTATAATTACACAATTTATACATTTTTAGTATTCATTTTAGCCAAAATGTATGTTTTTTTTTTTGTAAAGACCCTATTTCCATGACTGACACCAATACCAATATTTTAGACTTAAGTGGCAGACAACCAACATTTTGTGCCAATATTCAATATATTTAAATCTGACAATTTTCATGCCAAACAGGTTTTCAGCGTTTCCCCCCAGAATGTTTTCCTTGGCAGGGTTGAAAACTGTTTTGAAGCCACATTCATACCATCACTGGCTTCCTGTTAAATATCGTATTGATTTCAAGATCCTGCTTCTCGCCTTCAAGGCTCTCCATAACCACAGCAGCACCTCCCTGTCTTTCTGAACTTCTGCATGTCAACACACCCTGCCTCCCGTACTCTCACATCCTCTTCTGCCTTCCAACTCACTCGTGGGGTCTGGAGCCTTCAGCCGTTGCTGCACCCCCGCCTCTGGAGCTCTCTCCCACACGACATCCGCAATACTGAGTCACTCTCCACTTTCAAATCCTTAAAACGCACTTTTTTTAAAGCTGGCATATGTTGATTTTATATTTTTATGTTCTATGATCTAGTTTAACTTATTATTGCTTTGTTTGATTTTTGACTGCTGCATATTTTTTACTGTGTTTGTACGGTGTCCTTGAGTGCTTTGAAAGGCGCCCATAAATAAAATGTATTATTATTATTATTATCATGGGAGAATAAAACTCTGCATTGAAACCCAGACTAATGAAACTCTTTCACCACACCTATTCAGTGGTAGGGGAAACTTTAGGATACATTAGGCCTTTAAATGAAGAATTAATTTATATATCAGAGGTGACGACATGACTGGCTGGTATTTGATATTTAATAAAAGGCCAATATCGTCCCGATATATCTGTCTAACCCTCATATTTACATCCGTTGTTTACTGTAATGTATACTTAAAATGTATTTTATATATATTTACATTGTATTTCTCATCTTAAAAAGTTGGGTTAACTATTTCAGAGGTAAAAAAAACAAAGTTTGGTTCACACTGAGGCAACCAAAGCCAGAAACATATGAATATGAACGCATAATGTAACATGTCCCGCCATGCAGGTCACTGGCCGTCACCTGGGGAGATGCGGCCGTCCGGCTCCTCTGGCTCCAGGTCATCAGCGAGATCTTGGTAAAAATTTAGGGGCGGTGTTTCACCTTCATCGTCATCATCGTCATCATTGAACTGTAAGGATAAAAACAGTCAACTTTAGCAGAGAGTAGGAGCAGAGAGGGAACGTGGGCTGGTCCATTATGGCTTGGAATTATGATGACTGGTCAAAAATTAATTGTAGATATGTATTATCGGAGGCTGAATAGAAGTCGGTGATAAAAGTTTATCCATTATGACTGTTGTAATTAAGTGTAGGCCTACTTATAATTAATGTCATGGCTGATTGATATCTTGAACTGACATTTTGACAAGTCATCTTAAAATTTTAGATAGGTTTTACATTTTGACTACTAATTATTGAACTATAACGTAGATATAGAATTATGATATAGTCATAGCAGATGTTTAGAAATCTACAGATAAAGAATTTTTACTATTCTTAACTGAAGTGTATATGTATAATTAACATTTTGACTAGTCAGTTGATGTATTTAATTACTTTGACAAGTCATATTATCTTAATATCTTGATATTTCAAATTCACATCTTGACAAGTTATAAGTGAATTATAGATATCAAGCATCACCATTTACCCAAGTCATATTTTCAGCATAGTTTGATTAGAATTACAACTTCTACAACTCAGTCAACTGTTAAAACTGGCGAACAAACACAAGGAGCAAAGTGTCTTCTAGTGTTTCTAGTGAGTTTTCAGTGACTTCATCATACTTCACGGTATCATCACTAGGCCTATATTAATACCACTACATTTCTGTGATATTCCTCCTGGGACTGAAGGTTTTTGCTGTGATATTTACTTCTACAGATGTCCAGACAGCATGCTTGGCTCTGACAGACTAGTTGATCAGCTCAGAGGAGTAAACATGGCAAAACATGCAGCCAGCTCGTCTCACGGTTATTGGCTTTTATTACATAACACCGTCAGCTGTGCAGTCACATGACACAAAGTGCGCTCTTACACGCACTTTCTGACTGTGTATTGACGCGAGAAAGTTCAAATCAGCAGGTTATTACTTGGTTATTAAGACGAAGACGCTAAAACATAACAGGACTCCCACTGGAAACGGTGTAAACACAATGGGAGCTGTGACTGTCCTACCTCTTGGTATGACCGGGACCTTTCCTTCCTAAGCATTCCGCTGCGCTTCTTCCAGGGAATACACACCTAGCACTTCTTGACTTGCAGGAGGAAAGTTATTCACGCGAAGTCACAAAACAAACTTTAATAACAGATACATTTTTTTTTTTTAGGAAATGGTGTTTCCCCCCGGCTCGCGCTGTGGTCCCAGTTTCCGCTCAGAGAGAGAGACACACGGGGGGTTGGTGACGATAAAGGCCCATCCCATGATAATAACCACCAGCACCTACAGGCCGCGCTCCAGCACTATGCTGCGTCTCGTTCCCTTGGCTCCCTTCCCTCGCTTCCTACCTCCTTCTTTTGATAACTTTGACCTAACGCTGCCTCCACTTGCTCTTCGTAAACTCACAGTTTAAACAGTTTAAACGGCCCCGCCCCCTTTTCAGTGGCCCAGGTTCCCTGACATTTCAGAGGTTGTTGTTTTTTTTGTTTTGAACTGAACCATCTAGTTGAATCATGAATTTAGGACAGTAGATTCAGAAAAAATATATTGATGAAAACCACGTGTGCAGTAAGACAAAGCATTGTGACATCATAAATTCACTTCCCTGTATTTTCAACAATGATACTAAATAATAGAATAAATAACAGTGATGACTAATTTGTTATCATTTTCATCCTACCTCACATTTGTCTCCATAAAAACAAGACATGTTTGACAGCGAAACCACAAATCACTGTTGCTAGCCAACTGTTAACATTACGTAAATAATGAGGAACACAGATGTTTTGTGATGGAGCAGAATTAAAAAGGAAGAAAATGTGCATAAGGCATAAGTGACATTTTGATTAGCCAAATTTATTAGCCAAAAGTTGTTGAACTTTTACCATCAGTTGTTAGCATGCCTTTCATTCTGTTTCATTTCATTTCCCCTGAAGACTTTGTCACCCAAACCTCACATCTCAGCAGCTCATTTACATCTCTGTTGGGTCGTTCATGCCCCGCTCGACGCGTGAAACTGGTATTTCCGACGACACCTAAACGCAGCATGAGCGCCACAGGGAAGTGGATGCTGTAATTTCCGCATTACCTCGTCCAAACAGTGAATCTGCCATGGCAACAGCGCAACTTTGTGTGCTGTTGATCGTCCTTTGTGCGACTTTAGCGGACGATACTGAATTAAAACATAAACCTGCCACCAAACCTGTAAGATTATTCACTGAGGAAGAGCTGAAGAGATACGATGGCAGTGAGGTAAGTTCGTGTGTGTGTGTGTGCGTGGGTGCGTGCCTGTGTGCGTGTGTGCGTGCGTGCGTGCGTGCGGGTGGGTGATAATGATTTATATCCCCTTTTTCCCTTTGTCCGACTGTTTTAGGAGGGACAGCCCATCTACATGGCAATAAAAGGAGTGGTGTTTGATGTTACCAAGGGAAAAGGTAAACAAAACATTCACTCGACATAATTCATAATTTCCCAGAGAGAAAACTAGAAACAGGTGGCAAGGTACTTTCTACTCACTCAAACAAAAATGTAAAACTGAAATGGACACAGTAATGATAGAGACAATGTTCTTAATAATTTCCTCTTATATTGGTTTGGAAAATTAACAGCAGAAGATTTCCCAGTCTTTGAATTCTGCTGAAAAATGTATTGACCCAAATCCTGACCAGAACTACAGAATTAATTGATCAGATGTTGCCTTTACTGCACTCCAGCCATGGCTCTATTATGTTATTGATTGCAGAGTTTTATGGGAAAGGCACACCGTACAACGTCCTGGTTGGTAAGGATTCCACAAGAGCCGTGGCCAAGATGTCGCTGGACCCGGCAGACCTGACATCTGACACTGTGAGTCAAGTGGTTCAAACGGTGTTCTGGCACTGGGAACACTGGGAACACTGGGAAAGAGCAAATTCCCAGCGTTACTCGCAGTACTGAGGACAAAGATCCATTAATAAAACTGACCCGTTTCAGCACGTGGCATTCAGTCAAGGTTTGAAGGCTTTACTAATAAATTACTAATAAATCTTTGCTCTCGCTATTACAACTGTTACTAGAATTTCCTCTTTCCCAGAGTTGGTAAAGAGCAGCAGGGAGGAGCAAAAACATTATTTAGGAGCTCAAACCTTGTGTCTCCCCCTTTAGCTTTTCTTCTTAGGCTACTAAATTGAATATTTCATCAAAACTGCCATTGAATACATCACTTAAAGCTGCACTAGGCAAGATTATGATGTAAAAACACACCTGTCTTATCAGCCTAGGTCACAAAATGGGGTTGCAAAAGAGAAGAGTGTCCCATGACCCCCTTATTGAGACGCTGTAAATTTGCCCAAACTAAACTCTGGTGTCAGGTACGGACACTTCTCCACCCCCAGGAAGTAACAAATTGAAACTTGAAGCGTGAAACACAAACTGTCTCCTGAACAGCTGTCGGTGATCCAGCAGGATGCTTAAAATCTAAATATAAAATGTAAAGAAGGTAAATGTAATGCACACCTAGTAAAAGGAGTTCCCCTTTTCACCTCTCCGTCCACAGACGGGCCTTACCGAGGAGCAGCTGCAGTCTCTGGAGAGTGTGTTTGAAGGCACGTACAAAACAAAGTATCCCATCGTGGGATACACGGCGTCCCGTATCCTCAACGAGGACGGGAGTCCCAACGAAGACTTCAGACCGGAGGAACAGCCTCAGTTTCCAGTCAAAGATGAGTTTTAGTCTTCTGTAAATGATCGTTTTTTTAAATTCTCCTCTTCTTAAAGAAGAGTGTCTTGTTAGCTCTTTGAATATTTTCTCTTCACTGGATCAGAATCAAATGTGCCAAGAACAATTAGTGATTTATCTTTGTGACACTGGAATCAACATGAGACGCACACAGTACAACAGCACCTCACATACAGTGCAAGGGAGCAGTGCAACACACACGATAGACATTTTCTATTCATATTTACTTGAACTTAAGGTTTACACTGTCCTTTATTATTTGAGTGAGTTTTATGTTCACAGGAGCCAAGAAACCATATTCAAAACACGCTGCGTCTTTCCTTAAATAGACATCAGTATGAAAATTTGTCTGTTTTTCTTACTTCTTCAAATGTTTTGGGAACATGCAAGGTTTTGAGCTATGGCAATATGATATGAGAATAGTATATAATATGACTTTGAAGGTTTTTTTTTTGGTTTTAAATGTAGACTATACGCAACTGCAGTACATTATGTGATCGCAAGACTGTGTTATTCTTCACTCCACTGGCCAAAGTCAAAAGGGCAAATGAACTCAAGACATAAAGAAACCGAATCTGACTTTGGTGTTGACTTAGTCAGTAGAAGAAGTTGATCAAATGAATGAAATACCAGACACCCTCCACCTGTTCAGAAGAAGGACAGCGCACTGATAAATCAGATGCAGCTTATTTAATAAAGACATGTAGTTGATGCTCATATGAAGTTGATTTTGACACGAAACGATGTTGACAAATGTATTAAAATCAAGTTCAGTGGCATATTTGTGGGATGTAAAACCTCACGCTCTGATGCTGTGTGAATGTTTACATTGTTTTCTGCTAGATTTACTTTTCGTATCATTAAAGTCTCTAAATCCCGAACTGCTCAGACTTGTCTCGGTGTGTGTTTGCATTCAGTTCACCACAAAAACACGCTCTAATTAGTATATTATGTCTTTGCGTCAGCCCATCCCTCTCTCTCATGTCATTTCAAACAGGGAACATAAATAGGACCTCGAGCCTATATACCCCAACATGCTCAGATCGAAGGTCACAGCAGTCAAGGTGCTGAGACAGGTGATTGTCTTTTGGGCGGGACCGTGCGCCTCGGCCTGCGTGTCCCCAGGAGTCGTCACAGTGCGCGTGTGTGATAGTGACTGAGTCGAGCCTCCCCCCTGTGTCGGCGTGAGCGATCCTACAGCTAGAGTTCAAAGGACAGAAGCCCAACCCTTGAGTTTGCCAGCGAGAGCAGAGCTACGTCCTTTTATCAGGTGCAGGTCCTGCTGGGAGTCGGCCACTGCAGTCTCACTCACTCGCCTGGGGAACACTTTCTTCTGCTGGAGCTCGCTCACCGGTCGCAGCCAAGATGCCCAAAACAGTAAGACTCTCCTGCTTGGAATTTGTTAACATGACAAGACGATTAAAGTTTCTTCCTCCTGGTCAAAGTTACACACACATAAATGAACTGTTTATTGACATGCTGAAATATTTACATGTGTGGAAGAGACAAAGAGAGCGTTTACTTTTCTATGTTTATATTAGGTATAATTTGGATTGTTTTAATCAGCTGCTGACGATCTTGCCTTCATTCATTTGCTCTGTTCAGACTTGTGAGTCCATTCCAAGAGGCACCTAGCCTCCTTGGCACTTACTCATTAACCAGAGGTAGAGTTTGACCCACACTCCAAGCATTCATGGCAGTAAAATACGACTTCGTGGCTTGAATTGGGTCGTGTGTGTTGGCGGTGCGGTCTTGCATAACCGGTGTGATAATCACGGGAATTACCTTTGATGACATTGGAGTGATATGTACAAATGTAAAGAGTGACATTCACCAAGAGCTAATGACTGCACGGGTTAATGGACTCTCAACTGCTGTATTCGCCCCCTTTGATTTTATAATCTATCATCCGTTTTCCATCAGGGGTTAGGACCGTTTCCCATCAGTTTAAGAAAGCCAAACGCAAATGAATCCATATGCACTGATTTGCTGTAAGCGTCCTGAATGTCCACAATCAGAATTCATGAGCTATAAGGGCATTCGTCTGTGGGAGAACTGTGATAAGAGCAACCGCCCTGTACATTAACGAGTGAAGCCCTGCGCTCTTATCGACGCTCCCAAGGAGAAAGCCTCTGTAGAGGGTCACACTGACATCTGTATCAGAATCTGACGTTCCTGTGATTTGATAAAGAATTCAAATTTATGAGTAATGCGAGTGCTGCGTTACGACACATGTTGTTCTTGTTGCTGCTAGAAGATGCTGAAGACAAGTTAGGCAACTTATGTGGTGTTTTTAGGCCTGTATTTGAATAAATGGATTGAATAGAGGGCATTACAAGCAGCTTTTGTAATGTATAAACTATAAAAAAGTATGATAGTAGCATAGATGAATCAAAAGACCCTTCGAAGGTTATTTTTGATGGATTTGTAATGGATGACTGCCTCTATTATGGTAATATATCCCAAGTCACCGAGTTCAGAGGGTCACACTGTACAGCAGCTAGCACTAAGGAATGCATTAGCATGACCTTAAGATGTTAAGATGTTATCTTCTGCATATGATCATGGAGGGTGGAAACAGTTGAGAAACACGCTGGAGGTTTTATAAATGGATGTTCCAGTTTTTGTTGCCCAAGTCTCAGCGGTTTATCTTTATAGCTCCGGGGTGTGCTCCAGTGTAATTTCATAAAAGGGTTGTGTAACTGCTGCAAGCCTACGCTTTCATGCAGTCAGGGGTCACGGGGCATTTCATGCAATTGTTAAATGTACAATTGTCGTGTTTTTGGAAAAAAATGTTTGAAATCGCGGAAGTCTTTTCCTTTTTGGAGGTGGATTGCAGAAACACGTATTATGAAAGCATTTCCTCCCTTTAATTATAGCAGGAATTAGCGAATTCTGTTAATCAGTGGCAATCTGATTGCTCTCGTTATAACGGAGGTTGATCTTACTAACGATGGTGAAGTCTAAAGGCAGCTTGGCAAGCAGTGGCTATTTTGATATTTTAATCTGCTTTTTGTGCAACCTTGTAGCACCTCGCAAGGGTAGTCCAAAGTCTGATGAGATAGCGAGCAATTATGGTTTATGAACAATCCACTTCACGGCCCCACATTAAAGGCATCGTTCACACAAATGACAGTATTATTTATGTGAAGTAGTACATATCATGAGATGTTGGGACGTAACCTTCAAAAGATAACGTGACCCAATTAATAAATACTTTTGAACAGTTATTGAAAATGGCCCAAGTGAGACAAAGGCAGTGTATAAATTCGTCTCCAAGATCAGGGAAAAGAGCTCAGTGCTTGAGACTGGATGTGAAGAGGGATGGCCCATGTGTATCGAAACAGAAAACCTCATGTGACTAACGAATGACCTCTTTGCTGCAGGTCAACGTTCGCGTCACCACGATGGACGCAGAGCTGGAGTTTTCCTTCCACCCCAACACCATGGGGAAGCAGCTCTTTGACCAGGTCGGTATGTCGCAGTAATGCAAAGCACTTGTGTTGTTCAGAGTATATACGCAAATTTATGACAATCATAAACATATCGCTGTCGCCCTGTGAACTCCAATCTCGGTGAGTTTCACCTTTTGCTTTCAGATGAAGGATTTCTTGCTCCTGTATGAGCTGAGAAACCTCTACCACTCTCGACCGTATGAAACATAAAATCCCACTGGATAAACTCAAAAGACTGGTTTCCTTTCATCCCTGGACAGTTGTTATATTAATATACTCACCTAAACGCCAAATTACCTTTCACTTGTACTGAATGTCTCTTGTTACTTGGTGATCCAGACCGTTGTAACATGTTTCCGCTCCTGCCGGTGTGTTCAAGGTGGTCAGGACTATTGGACTGCGTGAGGTCTGGTACTTCGGGCTGCAGTTCGTCGACACCAAGGGATTCCTCACATGGCTGAAATTTGATAAAAAGGTAAAGTTTGAGTGAGTCAGCACGTCGCTCTGATCAAAACCAATGGAGGACAATGGATTTCTTTCTTCTTTGTTCCTGTTGGTTGCTCCTGCAGCACAATGACACGTTTTACCTGCAAATATCTAATGAAGGTTTCTCCTCTCTACTCTACTCTACTCTACTCTACTTCATCATGCTCTAATCTACTCTACTCCATTCCACTCTACTCTATCTGACTCTAACTCTACTCTGCATTATCATATTCTACGCTACTTTACTTTATCACACTCTAATCCATTCCACTTTATCATACTCTATCATACTCTAATCTACTCTACTCTGCTCGACTGTAATCCACTCCATTCTTCTGTATCATACTCCACTCCACTCTATCATAATCTATTCTACCCTACCCTACTCTACTCTGCTCTACTCTACTCTACTCTACTCTACCCTGCTCTACTCTACTCTACTCTACTCTGCTCTGCTCTTCTCTACCCTACTCTACTCTGCTCTACTCTAGGTCACAGCCCAGGAAGTAAGGAGGGACACTCCGCTGCAGTTCAAGCTGAAGGCCAAGTTTTACCCGGAGGACGTGGCGGAGGAGCTGATCCAGGACATTACCCAGAAGCTCTTCTTCCTGCAGGTGAAGGAGTGCATTCTGGGAGAGGATATCTACTGCCCTCCGGAGTCCGCCGTGCTGCTGGCCTCCTACTCCGTCCAGGCCAAGTTTGGGGACTACAACAAGTTTGTGCACCGGCCGGGCTACCTGTCCTCCGAGCGCCTGCTGCCCAAGAGGTGAGTGTGAACCTGAGCATGAAAGAAGCGCAGTTGGTTCTTCTACCAACGTGGAATGAGGTTCTACTGTAAAGCGGGAATCTACTACTTTTTCCTTGGATTTTCTGTTGATGAAGCTTGAGTTTCTGTAGGTGGCGCTCTTTTTCTTTGTCTGATCAGCCATCGTGGCTGTCGCTGCTCATGCTAACCACCCAGTTCTTCTTCTTTTTATTCCAAACAAACCGCTTTTGTTGCTGCCAGATATGCAATAACGCATCACTTCATGTGCGCCAGAGGATTTTTCCCAAGAAAGAGCAACCAGACACCGGCTGTTTAGAACAGACAGTGGAAAAGCTTTCATGAACTGGCTATAGGTTGAATCACTGTTGTGTTGTATCAATAAGTGATAGAGACTAGCAAAATGGAAAGTTATTTATACGAAAATACGGCAGAATATTACTTTAAAAAATATGTTAGAGTGGAAGGTGCAGGGAACTCTCGATAAATCTTGTTGAAATGACTCAAAACCTTGTTGACTCATTTCAAACCTTCCACTTGTGAGTTGGCAGATGGAAGGTAGCTGGTAGCACATGTATATCTCTCTGAAGTGTGACGTGTCTACTGCTTACCTGACCTGACTGAGAGTCTTTGCTAAGGCGTTGGACAACCAGTCGAACCCACAGTGAGAAAAGATCTTCTGCACATTTAGATCCATGCAAGTTACATTCGTAGCCCGAAAGCTCTGCCTCCTAAATGTATGTTGCATATAGATCTAAGTGTGCGGAAGATCTTTTTCACTGTAACTGATCTCTCTTAAGAATATGAATGAAGAAATACAGTATGTGCAGGGGGCTTGTGCGTGAGGAGAGATGGGAGGAAAGACAAATTCGAGTTACCTCACATAAACTGGCAAATAAATAAATCTTAGTCTTAAATGCCATGTTTTTTACCACAGATGGTTAACTATCCTGCTACACTGGAAAGCATCCAGCCTTGTACCATTGGCCGGTCACTCAAGCTGTTCGTGACTCAGCTATTGACTCTCTCCTGAATGCACTATTACAGTACATACTCGCCATTGCCAACAAAAAGATATAACATGTTCTGTAAGACGCAACAATGCAGCATGTGTTTGATTTTAGCACTTTATGTATACACAGACTGTTTACAGTTTGACCAAATGGCTGCTGATAAGCCGTCTCTCCTCTCAGAGTGCTGGACCAACACAAGCTGTCCAAGGATCAGTGGGAGGAGCGGATCCAGGTCTGGCACGAGGAGCACAGATCAATGCCCAAGTAAGTCGAGGCTGATTTACACCCAAACTTACCCCGCTTCCTGGCAAATGTCCGCACTGGCAACGCTACCGTGTACTACTTTACCTCACCCTCTTATCCCGAGTTTGTTCTGGGTTTCTGAAATCACACACAGCCTTGAAAAGTTAGAGATTGAATTCAAAACTTTGGAGCTTGTTGTGATGCTCACCCCTTCTGAATTTTTTGTAACTCTTTATATCGATATATTTTTCAGAGCAACAACAAATATCAAACACTCCCAGTGTTACAGATAAGGGAAAAAATAAAATAAAATAAGTAAAAAACAGAAAACCAATGAATGAGCAGATTTAAGAGCATACTTTAAATGTGTATTAGCATTACATGTTATTAACAGTAATAATGTCTTAATTATATATATATATTAGCCTAAATAAAAATGAAATAATATCTCTAAAATATATCTCTAAAATTTGATGAAAATAAAGATGATTAATTCATTAGTCCATAAGGAAATTCTTTTTGCATCAAACAGCCACAGCCATTCACAAAACAGTAAAGTGAATAAATGATAGATGTGGTCAGCAACATGCAAGCGATTTGTGTATCTGTTTGTTTTTTTCCATTATTATTTCTATTGTTTTTGTCTATCCTGAACAGGGAAGACGCTATGCTTGAGTACCTGAAGATCGCCCAGGACCTGGAGATGTACGGTGTCAACTACTTTGAGATCAAGAACAGGAAGGGGACGGACCTGTGGTTAGGGGTCGACGCCCTGGGGCTCAACATCTACGAGAAAGAGGACAGGTGAGACCATGAACCAGGGACTTAAACACGGCTGACACGACTTCCTGGTGGTTCAGTACTCTTCAGTGTCGTGGGTATGGATTCGGCCTGTGATATTTTACGTCACATCTTTCTCACTCACACACACACACTCCTCTCCTTTTCCTCTCCACTGTCAGCTGTCTAATAAAGCAGAAACTACCCATGAACCTCACTGCTAACCTAACATTTGCAGCATGTATGATGACAGACTCACAGCTCTGTAGACAGGAGGGCAACAGACTAGCAGTCAAGCCTCAGTCACTGACCCCCGCTGCCTTCCTACCAACATGTTTGACCGCATGGCTGTTGTTTTTGAGAGGCCATTGACCTAATTCTCCTGATTCTGCTACAACACACATATACAAGGTCTTTGTGCCACATGTGTCAGTATATGTACTGTGAGACTCTCAAAGCAGTTGACATTTAAAGTGTTCCTGCTTCAGATTCTGATAATGTACCGTTGAATATTTCTCATCACTTCTTTCAGGCTGTCTCCAAAGATCGGATTTCCCTGGAGTGAAATTAGGAACATTTCTTTCAACGATAAGAAATTCATCATCAAGCCCATTGACAAGAAAGCTCCTGTAAGTATTTCATGAGTGTAGTATCCTCTGTCTAATAGTATCCTAAATGTACAATCACAAGTATGATGGGAATGCAGACGTGTGCCATGAAGGTTTGTGGAACAAAAACAGGAGATAAAAGTAGAAATGGTGGTTGTGCACAGCTTACTGGAAACGCAGTTGTGCAAGCGAAGTCACCAAAGCTGCAGTATGTAGTTTAATTAATAACAAATACTCACATAATAATTATCTGCAAATGCCTGGAAATTATTTCAAATATCTTCCCATATTGTAATCATGACCTTTTGAATAAAAGGGAATCAAAAGTAAACTGAGAGGAAGCTTCTTTGTGTGGTAAATGTAGAAGGAAATGCGGTTTCCTAAACAGGCAACAAACTAGAACTAGATTCTGAACTTTTTTAACATATTCAAATTTCCTTTCTAAAACTACAAAGCAGCAAAAAAAAATGCATAAGCAGCCCTGAACCAGTGGGAAACATGTGAAACAGAGACAAACTGTCCCTGGCATGTATTTTATTTTGCTGTTTTTTTTTGCAGGACTTCATATTCTACGCCCCACGCCTGCGCGTCAACAAGCGCATCCTGCAGCTGTGCATGGGCAACCATGAGCTGTACATGCGCCGGCGTAAGACCGACACCATCGAGGTGCAGCAGATGAAGGCTCAGGCCAAAGAGGAGAAGCAGCACAGAAAGATGGAGAGGTGAGCAGTTAATAGGCTAAAGGGGGATACCACTCGATTCAGTAAGTCCTATGTGATATCGCCATGGTCTCAGACAGTCCAATCAGCGTTTATGAACACAAACAACTCTCCCAAAGGCCATCAACCTGAGAATTAGGACTTGAACTTGGGTCTTTCCTTCTGCTGTTCTGCAGAGATCAGCTGGAGAGCGAGAAGAAGAAGAGGGAGACCATCGAGAAAGAGAAGCAGGACATGGAGAGAGAAAAGCAGGAGCTGATGTTGAGGCTCTCCGAGTATGAAGAGACAACCAAGAGAGCAGAGAGAGGTGGGACAGAGATGCTTGAATTTGATTCACTCAATTTGATATTTCAGAGTAGCAGTGTGCTACAATATACACTAAACATGATAAAGCCAACAGTCTAATCTGTAGTGCAGGGAACTCTTCTGAAACTCAACCACATAACATGGAACTGCTGCCCTCTGCTGTTTATTTCCCTGACAGATGCACAGGAAAAAAAGCTAAAACTGCTGTAACAGAGAGTGGACTTCATTTTCTTTTGTTGCTCACTCAGTTGCAGTATAATATGCATTTAACATTAAAAGATGTTCATCAAGTTTACAAACCCTTATGCACACCCTTTTGATTAAGGGTGCGTATATTTTTTTGCATTCTGAAACATGCCAAAACAGTGTTAAAAGCAACTTGAGCTCACCATCACAATACTTTGCCTATATACTGTATCAGGGTGAGAAATTAACAGCGGCTTTAAGGCAAAAATACCCCCAAAACTTCATTAACCCTCTGGCCCCCCTCGGGACATTTTTGTCCTTTTGGGTTTTGATTTTTTCAATCATTTTGGCTGTATTAATGCATATGGCATAACTTTTGGGCAGGTTGTGTATTTTCGGGTTAATTTTGAAATTTGAACCTCAGCTCCTATAATAAGTCTATAATACACTGTGTAATACATTTTGTTCCTCTCTTCCTCCTTAGAACATTTTTGTCCTCCATGGACTCTCAGCAAAATTGGAGAAAACTACGATTTTCTATCCCACAGCCATTAGAGCATAAAGCCATACTTTTTTTTTTTTTTCATCACTGATTGGGTGCAGCCAGAGGCGCTACATGCCTGAAAGTTTCAACCTCGAGAGCAGTGCAGCTTTGTACTCTTTAAAAAAAAAGACTATGCATTATGTTTGATGTAATGAAAAAAGTTTGCTAAATTTGTATCCAGAATTACTGAGTTTGAATGTAAAAGTACACATAAATATAAAACTAATAAGATTTACCTTAAAATTACAAAGAAAAACATTAAATTGTTAGTATGGACATAAACCTTACTATAATGAGCTACATATTTAATTACAGATAATTATTGTCATTTTACATAAATTTGTATGTAATTTAAGAAAGCGGCAAAAATACTGTATAAATAATATAGTAATTTTTCTGTATAAAAATGAGAAATAAATGTAATTTGGCATTATTGGCAAAATACTTAAAATAACAGTTGGGTTGTTAATTTACAGATAATTCTGTAATTTTACAGAGTTTTGTATACAATTAAAAAAAAACAGAAAACTACTGTAAAAAGAAGCGCTGCAGGCCAGTTGAATAAACGAATGGAACCAAAATGGTGTGGGTGTGTCGGTAGGGAAGACCGCGTGGGGTGT
>OMOV01099941.1:3919-23825 GCA_900312565.1 Beryx splendens | reverse complement strand
TAATTTTATAGAACCACTTCATTTTTTACATTCTGCTTCATTGCTTTATTTTTATTTTTGCTGTTTTTATTGCTTATTTTATAATCTGTTGGTGTGCTTCTTCTAATTGTCTTTTTCCCTGCTGACACTTATTACTTTTGCTGCTGCAACGATCTAATTTCCCTATACAGGAATCAGTTACATTTCATCCTATTATCTTATTATTCTATTATCTAATCAGTCATTATATTAATCTCAAATTATCTCGGTCTTTTTTTCAGATTGTCAACGAAGCAGCCAAGTACCGCTACCGTTCTGGCAACTTGTTTGACTGTGGCAACCTCACCATCCGGGCTCCATGGGGGTGTGTTGGCCACGGATCACTTTACCACTCTCAAAGCCCCGAGGCCTTCTTCGCCCACTGCCCGGGCATCAAGGTTAGCCAGGCAGTTTACACAGAAACAAATAAAGGGAAAAGAAAGCTCGGTTAGAGTCCGTCTTTCTTTCCCCCCCCCTCTTTCATCCTGCTCCCATCCCGTCTCGCCTCCCTTCATGTATCCAACCTCTGCGCTTCTCCACCACTTTGCCTCAGCAATGCAAAGTCAGGCTTATTTGCATTAAGCACATATCAGACAAACGGGTTGTTACAATGCGCTGGACAACAGACAAACTAACACTAGATAAAAACAAGAAAGGAAATGATTTACTAGAGAAAATTTAGAGAGAGTTGACAAGTACAATACTTGGAAACAAAAACCACACTGTACAGCAGCAGCATTCAAAGATAATTCTTTTCAACCTTGGCCTTATTTCCCTAGTTTTTCCATCACGTTGATTCATTCTGATCATAAATTGCGTCAATAAATTTTGGGTTCAACTGTGTGAGTTACTGTTGGTCCCCTTAGAGAGCAGCTCTCCCTGCAAACTGAGAAGAATGTGAAACAATTAATGAAATTTTGATCAGACTGTTGAAACTATGAACATTAAGGCCCAGGCTGAAAATAGCCAGAATTATCCCTCGACAGTTACAACAGTGAGAAGTCATAGGGGGGGAAACGGGTCCAAGTCCCATACCAACACAGATTTGGTTAGGTGGGGGAACTACACTGCTTATCAAGTCCTTTAATTTAGCACTGAGTGTTAATTTTTCTTAAAACAAGTGCAAATTCTGCCAGTGTGGTGAGACTGTTCCAGATGTTTCCAGTTTAAATCATCTTGTTTCCATAATTTTTGTGAATCGGGTATCTTTTTCTTGATAGTAGTGGAGTGATCTGCCATGTTTCAAGACATGGACACTCGTCTCCTGGCGTCCCTTCAGTGGCTCCATGTCGGCTTTAGAACTGATTTTAAACAGGCTTCCCACAGGCCTTGAAAATTGTTGAAAGCTCAGGAATTTGAGAAAATAAACTAAGGCTTTAAATGTTTTTAAATGAAAGGACGGCCTTGAAAGTGCCTGATTTTTTATTTTTTTTAATTCAAATATAGCACCGAAGTTCATCAGTGTGCCTCAGCACACTGGATCTCTCAGTTCAAGGATCAACACTTTACTTCCTGAGGAAAGTTAGTGTTGATATGGCAGCAGTTTTAACATGAATGATTTCACCATGTTTCCTTGACTTGACAAGATCATGAGTGAAAAAACGAGGCCTTTATGATGTCTGACTTTGATCACTGTCATGTCTTGCCCCAAAACGAACCTTACAAAACAAGACCTTGCAAGTCAGTGAAAAGCCCTTGAATTTGATGTTCAAGTGAGTGTGGGAGCCGTGTTTAAAATCCTGATAATTGTTTGTTTGCAGTCTTAATATCTGGGGACGAATATGAGGGCCAGTTTACAAGGAAGTGCATGTGTTGGTGACCGTGTTAATAGGGCTCAGTTGTTGCCGCAGGAAGAGATTAGATGGTGATGTTTAGTTGAACAGGACTTAGACATGAGGGAATGAGCAAAGAAGACATGAGGGAATGAGGAAAGGACATGAGGGAATGAGGAAAGAAGACAGGAGGGAATGAGGAAAGAAGACAGGAGGGAATGAGGAAAGAAGACATGAGGGAATGAGGAAAGAAGACATGAGGGAGGGACTTGGATGGAAATGAAAGATCAAACCGGTTTTGAGTGTAGATTTTTACAAATAGGACTCTCGGCCTGCCTCACATAGAAAAGTCAAACTACTCCCAAGATGTGCTGCTCTATGTGAAAAAGAAAACCCACCCGCAGCAGTACTGCCAAAATGTTCTTCTTTGTTGGCTGACATCATATTGGCTCGGCTCTATTGCACTTCAAATCCAATGAGAATCTATATTGTCTTAAAAAGCAAACAGTGCTTGGATTTTTGCTCGTTGAACTACGTTTTAATGGGCGTAGAATGGCGAAACAATTCGACTACAGATTCTCGTTAATGCTCTCGAGCCAACCGTGCCGCCCGCGCTCCTCTTGCTCCTGTAGCTCTCCGCTTACTACATCCAGTGAAATGCAAGAGGGGGAAAATGAAGCTCTCACACTCCGAAATCGATGCGTGACTCATGGTGCGATGGCCACGGGTTCAACATGCACTGCGCTCATCTGAAAGCGTGTGTCATTAAGCTGGAATTTAAGACATATGCACAAAGTAAACAAGGCTGTGTTAAATATGTCAAATGTAACATCCCCCCCGCCCCCTTTTCCTCCCAAACGTATACACACAGTCATCATCATGAAAACTAAGTGTTAAAGTTTCCATATGCAACAGACTGGAAACGACTGTATGGTTTACAACTGCGGTTTGTCTGTCGTGAGTATCCATAGCTGATAGCAATAAACATCCCCGGCTGTCTCTCGGCAAAGGTCAGGCTAATAAATGTTATCTTCCCTCACTGTGCATACTGTCGGCACAGTCAGCTGTGTTTAACTGACATTTCCACCGTACGGTTTTACAGATTTGATCAAGCTCGGGCCGAGTGTTGTTATCATGATACCAGACTTTAGACTTCAATACCAATTCCAGTTTTGATATCTAAAAATTCAGTACGATAACCGTGGCAAACAAGAAAAGTCACTGAGCCATGAAGCCACTTTTGCATAGCGATGTTGATATGTTGGTTTTGTGTCTTTGTTGGCTCTGTTAGTGAAATAGTTCCAGTTTAGTTGGGCTAGCATCCAGTTCAAGACCTGGTGGCTTGTTTGACGTTGTTGCCATGTTTTCAGCTGTTTTGACACTTGAATTGTTCTGCAGTCCAGTCAGGAGCCAAAGTGCAGCTCTGTTTATTACAAGCCTTCTTCTTCTTTTAACTATTCCAATCCATGTGCCATCCGCACATATACGCCCTGTGGAGGCAACGTTGAAAATATTTTTTTGGGTGAAAATGTAAAAACGGTTATAAAATTTAGCATTGAAATTCATATTTTGAAATTAATATTTTGCAATGGTGCTGAAGTAGTATTGAAATTTCAGTTGTGGTGACAACGCCATAAAGCCTTATTCAAGTGTGTTGTGTGTTCCTCAGGTTGTAATACCTCGAAGTCCGGTGCAGGCCAAGGGGCTGCTCCTCTCCTGCATCGCCGACCAGAATCCCTGCATATTCTTTGAGCCCAAGATCCTCTATAGAGCGGCAGGTAAGCTGGATTGTGGGCAGAAATGAATGTGGAGTTGACCCTAAGTGTCAGTGCTTGATGGTTTGCTTTCTTTGTTTGTCTCCCCTCATGTTCAGCTTTCTCTAGCACCCTCCATCTCTGGCCTTTTATCTGCTCGCCTGTAAACCCTTATTGAAAGCAAATGTCATCCTTCTCTGGAGATCTGAAGCAAGACAAACAAACAATGTGTCTGGCTGTGAGTGAGTTCAGCAGGATCACAAGTGTGAAGCAGCCGGTTCAAATGGGCTGTGAACTGTTGACAGTGCAGGGCTGAATCCTCTTTTCCCCTCCCCTCCCTGGCTGGCCCGCTCTGCTGCAAGACGGCGTTGGGTGTTCAGAGTAGCATGATTAAACTTCAGGTCAGCAGTGTGGCTTCGGTCACGCTGTCGTTCCAAACGGTATCCAGTAAAGTCTTAGTCCAGTCTAAACAGTTGTTGCCATATGTTGCCAAATCAGTGCTGCAGTGGCTGGATGTTAATCCTGGGCATTAAAACAAAACAACAACAATCTGTTTTATTTGTTGTGTGAAGACTCGATGCTGGCTGCCGACTCTGTTCTTGCATCGCTGTGTTGTCGGAGCCCATTATGGTAACGAAAGGCAGAACCCAAATGGATTGGCACCTCCAGCCTTAAAGAGAAGCCTCTGATTTTCACAGGTTTTCTTAATTTTCCCTCTGTGATACGAGCCAGATGAGATTGTGAAATATTAAAATGGACTGCTGAGTCTGTTTTGATTCTGGCGCTAGATGAGCGATCATCGCCCAGAACATTGCTCATGTTACAGCGTAGCCTGATACTAAAACCACTCATCTGTCGAAAAGCAGTGATTCCATCCATCACCTCTCCCTCACGGTTTCCTGAGAGTTTCACTTGACTCGTTTGAACTCTTAGACGCACAGGGACTCTGTGATGATGAATGTGCTAGTGTGTAGTTTTACAGCAGCACATAATGTCTCAGCTGTTTCAAATGTGATGAAGTGAAAAACAGAAAATATATGTATAGAATACATAAACAAAATATGTAGGTAGGTATTTGATACAGGGCCTATTTTATGACTATTGATGTCTTTTAATATCTCAAACCTGTGGCCTAATAATCTACTGAAGAACAATAGGATTCAGTGGCTAAGAAAAAGCTGGGCTCAAATACACCTGATGATTGATCTGTCTCGTGATCGTATGGTGAGAGAGGTTGGGTGATGTGTAGCTTTTGTCAGAGCAAGTCACTGACAATAAGATTGATAAGCATAATGTTCCAGATTGGTGTGGTTTTTGCACACGGCGTAAAACTTGATAGACTTGGTACATTAGATTCTCCGAGAGTGATGAGACAGTGAATCAGTAATCGGCTTATCTCTCTAAGAAAGGTCTTGCTCTCCATGTCACTTTTTTTTGGGCTGCATTTCCAACTGGACCGGTGACAAATATAATCCATCCACTTTTTTGAAGAGCGTGACAAGGTATGGTTATTCAAGTCAGCGTAATGTTGAGAAATGCCATATGTTTGCAAGAGGATGAATTTACTGACCGGGTGGTTTTGTCAAGCTAAAATAAAGACATTACTTTCCAGTACCACCCATATTAATGGATATTCCCCTCCTTTTTTCAGGTTTAAAGTTTCCCCCCCCTATTGCTAGGTATTTTTCTTACTGTATTGCCAGCTGTGTGACAAATCACTCATCTATTTCACACACAGGATTCAGAACTGGTAGCATTTAAGGAGTTATTTTGATTTCCTGAAAGGGCAAAGAAAGCCAGCTCTCGTGCCGGGTCCACATGGCTCCGAGTGATCTCTGTTTGGATTATGAAGTCATGTTTTTAATTGCAGCGGTCTCTCTCTTCTCTTGCAGGAGTGGATAAAAACCACACATTTGCCTCATCTAGGCCGTACTGCTATGTGGGGGCTGATATTCCACTTATTAAAGCATAACCTAGTTTTCATAATTCAATTGCAACATTCTGCTAAATGCTGTTATCCCACTGAAATGGCCCAGTTTCTGTCCGTCTGGAAGCCTAAACCAGGATCTGAGTCACATAGGCTCAAGCTCCTCAAGCTGTTTTAACGTCCTGAACTGTGGAGATCAGCAGTCGCCTCCTTTACAGCTTCTACAAGGCTTGCAAAGATGGAAGTCATTCACGAAATTTCCAGAAAGGTCACAAACCCCACGTCTCCCTTGAGTATAATTACTGTGTCTAATTGCAATTTGGAGTTCATGCGTTGCCATGCAGGAATGCTTTCAACACCACATTTTCCCCCAAATACACTCACACTTTAAGATCCCATATACTTTGTTTTTTCTGAGTCAAAGCCATAAGGGCGAATGAGATCCAAAGATATGGTTAAAATACTACAGTTTGCTTTTATGCCTTGTGTTCAGGCAGTAGAAGCGTTGCTAATAGGCTGCATGTTTGATAGTGATGGCAGTTTGAGTTCATGATAAGGTTTTGCATTGTAATGAATTCCATGACTATGCTGGAGTATTCCAAGATATTATTAACTATTATTCAAACCATGTACTTGCATGCACTTTGTCTTGGACTTTGGTTCAAAGAGAGACTGGCGGCCCCCCTATTTGGACTAATGTCCCATTTATGTGGGCCCTTTTCTGAACCATATCCCATCCCACCAATGTTTTCTTGTCAAGACTGATCAGGGCTGTGTGCCTGTCAGCTGGCAGCTGATATCATTACATCATGCATTCGTTTTTGCTGATAAAAGCACACTTGGCCTCTGGTGAGAGATGAGGTTCTGGAAAAAGGCATGAACAGGCATCTGGAAGGGGCCAGATAGTGTGCTCTTGACTGGGAGTTGTATTTATGAACTAACTGTGTTTTTCATTTCACCAGTTTGTCATACACTCTATCACAGAGGTATGGGCAGTTTGGGACCTTATTATTTAAATGGAGACCACAGGCTACATAATGAAATGATTAATGAATGTGTTCGGAATTGACCTTCTGTTATTTGTGCATGAGCATGTGCATAATGTATTTGCATTCAAGCGAGTGACAATGCTGATGGAATATTAATCTGTTATTGTCACTGTGTGTGTCTGTGCGTGTGTGTGTGTGATTTCTCAGTGGAGCAGGTCCCAGTGGAGGCCTACACCATCCCACTCTCGCAGGCCGAGGTCCTACAGGAAGGGAGTGACGTCACTTTGGTTGCCTGGGGGACGCAGGTAGGGGATTCAGAGCATCGCTGGCAGATTCTCAATGGGTGACCTGAGCAGGCGTATGTTGTCGTCTGTCTGTGGCACAGCGCCTGCGGCCAGAGGAAAAAGAAACCGCGTCTCATCTCCCCTCGGTGACATTTAAAGCCACAGAGATGAGCAGTGGATTAACTCTAACTCCATCACAAGTCTCCCGTCTCTCGGCGGGGTTTCCCAGCCAGTGGTCTGTGACTGTGCCTTCCCAGACATCTCCACAGCATCAAGGCTGTTCTTGGCTCTCCACATGTTAACAGTACATGTCTGCCGCACACTTTCCATTGTTCCCTGTCTTTTTTCTTTTCATCCTTGAGATTTTATTTTCCGCAGCTTAGTATCAAGGTGTCTATAGCTCTCCGGGAGGCATCCCTGACGTAGCTTGTGCCTAGCCACTTTAACAGGCTTATCCTGGCCTGCTAGAGGGGGCCTAATGTACCTGTAGCAGAGGGGGGTTGGAGGGCATTGGAGGAAAAACAGCTCCATCAAAGCCGGTATTATCGTTGACGGGTGAAGGGCGGAGAGAGAGAAGAAAGAAGATCCAGTAAAGTAGTGGAAACCATGGCTCTCCTTTTTGAAATGCCAGTCTTCTTTCCCACCACATTACTCCCTCATCCATCAGCCCGGCGCAGATGAGAGTAAAGAACAGCTTCCACAGCGGAGCGGTAGGAGCAGTGCCCAGTGCTCACAGTAAAGGTTTCTAATGAGATGACAGAGGAAGGTTTTCCCCCTAGTCTTCACTATCACTATCTATTATTGAGTGTTGCCTCAAAGATGCACTTAATCTGCTGGCAGGAAAGTAACAACAGCATCATTGTGTAATGAACACTTACAATAATGAGCTTATTTGTTAAGGTTAGGCCTATATCTTTCAAACTGGTTTGACTGCTGACAACTCCTCCAGCTGTGGGATTTCAGATTTATCGCAGCCATTGTTGATCTGGGAGCAGCCAATAGGACCTGCCAGTAAACATGGACTCAACGAACCCAAGCGCTTCAAATTGCTGTTTTTGGAGCTGCATAAATGCCTTTTATTAATTAAATAATTCCAGTTATTTTCAACTGGGGCCTTGTTTTTCTAGTTGTTGCCATTACGACGATTGATTGTGTTCAAAATTCTGTCACTTACTTCACTGTAGAGCATTATATAGCTTCAGTTTGCCAGTAGCACTGCTCTCCAATACAGTCAAGGGCCAAAGTCATCTCCAACTGTTGAACCCAAAAAGTGATTAAAACACATTCTTTCAACGCTCATAACACTCACATTGCAGGTAAATATGTCTCTAAATAGCTGTGATCAAGCAGTTATCACTACATTCACGTATAATAGCGCTCAAATCTTGCACGTAAATGCACGTAAACTGCGTTAGCTTGTGATACGTAAAGGTGTTCCTCCTCTGATGTTTTCCATTCAGATCCATGTGATGAGGGAGGTCGCCAACATGGCTCAGGAGAAACTGGGAGTGTCCTGCGAGGTCATCGATCTACAGACCATCCTGCCCTGGGACATTGAAACTGTTTGCAAGGTGACACAGAAGTACACACACAAACGCAAATCGACAGCACCTTTCACCCTGAGAGAAAAATGAGACCAACGGAGATACAAAACAGTGAACAGCACACGTAAAATTATTCTTTGCTGAGAACGTTTAGAATTCTTTATTTGGAGGCAGTTGCTTATTTTCAGTCTGATGACAAATATTCTCAAATTCTAAAAACAGTTATTGTCTGCGTGTTTATGTCTAAATCTCTCTCGATACAGACACATTGATATATATATACATAGATATATATTTTTGGTTCATCTTTGCCAAGTGTGCCAATAACTGTGAAGGGCACTGTACATCTGTCAGTGCTAAGAATAGTTTTCGGGTGATACTTGCACATTAGGTTGACATCTATTCATCTTTGGTCACAGACGGCAACCATGTTCTGCATTCCCAACTGACTGCATGACACTCTTGTAGAATATTTTATTTGGATCACTTATACCGATGTTATCGAGAAGATTAAGTCGTTGTTCAGCAATGGACTCGTCCCCTTAATCACATTTTATTTAAGATTTGCTTTATTGTGGCACAAAAACAATGTTCTTCTCGACAGAGTGGTTCCCTGTGGTGTGTGATAAACAGGATTCCTTCCACAGCTGGTAAGATTTGACTACTAGTTTATGTTGCCTCGGCCTTACGCAGGCTATGGCGCTAACCAAAGAAATGTTTTATTTGGGAGGGTTTGGAGAAAGGAGTGTGCTTTCCAGTGGGGAATCCATCGTTCTTTATTTTGAGATGGGGATGGGAGCTGAAAGCAAGACAAATTGGGGAATAATGGCACAGAAACAGACGGCAGATGCAGGATTCTTTCCTGGTCAGCAGGGGCGATCCGCACCACAAGTGCGCTGAGTGTCAGTAGACTAAACCACCAGGATACCAGGCCGGCAGACAGACGGAGAAAGTCTGATGTTTTGAAAAGCTCTGTGGAAATGAAAGCCCGGGTCTGTGTTAAGGCGAGCCTCTAGAAGCTTGGCAGTGGGAGATGAACCATATATATGCATCCTCTCCACTCTCGGGATGCTGCTTTATAAATGGCCCTCTTAGAATATGTCACGTGCCATCTTGTTTTGTCAACACCGCTGGTTTTTGCAGACATCCTTCAACTGAATTGCCAGATTCATTTTTATTTTGCGTATTTATTGTCCAATTTTCATGTCCCTCTGGTGGAACACATGACACAGTCAGTGAGCACTGTGCAGCTTCGGCTGCCAAGCAAATGTTATAACCAACAGTTAAGGCACAGGATGAAATTGCGGTAGGAGGGTAGTAATTTAATAGGGAGTCGATTGGAAATCATGCAATGGCATAGACTGTAGTATTCTGCTGGCGACGAGGGACTTGCAACTTGAAGTGAGCAATAGTCTGTTACCGATTGTCTCTTCCAAGAGGCGATGTCTCAGACGTGATGATTTTTTGTTTTTGAAAATGCTGCCACATTAAAACAGCTGCCATGAAATTGAATAGTGTGTTTATGTGTTGCTTAGTGGGCCTATGAGCAGGCATGCTGTCTCAGGCTTGTCAACAACATCTCTCCTTGACATTTCCTCCACCCAAATGCCTCATTGGATATGTGTCATCTTAACACCCATAACCTGATTCCTGCATTTCCACCGCCGCCCCTGCTGCTAATAATGCCACAGCCTTTTCCCTCTTTTATATCTGGCAATTTAATTACTGTCATATTATATTGGTGTCCTTTGACAAGATGTTTCGCCCTTTGAGACGCTTTCTTGTGGCGTGTTCTGCTGACTTAGCACGGAAAGAGCTTTTAATCAAGCTGCTGGTGAATAGCGATGAACAGAACGAACACATTTCAGACTAAATGATGATTATTAGCACCGGGGCTAATGCATATGAATACACATTAAGGTCTTTTATTTTATCTTTTAATCAATCGGCAGCGCAGTGCCCAATTTTCCGTCCAGATGTGCATTAGTCAGAACAAAAACAAGCGTGAGTCTCTGGTTCTGTTAAGCTTATGTAAGACTTCCAGTTACTTTGCAAAGAGAAAGCAGAGGGGCTCTGTGTTTTTGTGTTTAGAAATGGCGAGAAACTAGGGAATGGAAACAGCACTGATTTGATGAAGTAAGGATGGCAGGATCAAATATCTTGGCCTGTTTCTTTTATGCATAAAAGGTGCTATAGAGGTTATGATGAGATGGTGTTTGGTTGTCCAGAAATAGAAACAGACATGTGGTTTTACAATGGTAGATATGATCTTTGCTAATTATGAAGCAAGCACATTGAAGAGGATCAAAATGATCTACATGGACCACTGATGCCTTTTTTTTTTTTATACTTGAGTAAGTGTGTTACCGGTGTGTTGTATGTGTGTTGACATGTAGGCCGTTCACTGTATGATGGAATAATTAATTAACATACTTGATAGGATACCTTGACACCTTGAGTTTTAATCTGTTGCGTTTTATTAACAAGGCATTTGTCACATTAAAGAAACCAGTTTCTAAAGCGTTTGCTATTGGTTTTATTGATACGCTAACAATGTTAAGGGGCTGTCGTCCGGGTAACTGCAGCGCTGTTTGAAAAACCTTTTCACCACATTATGACTGGTGAAGACTTCCTGGCGAAGAGTAACAAAAAATAATGGTCTAAAATTCAAACTGTCAAGGTTTAATTTTTATGGCTGCCATAGACACGCACACTGCTTTCTATTATTTGAGTCAGTGGCATAGTCAGATGGGGAATTATTCTCTCGGTGAACTCATTACTGGCTGATGTGAATACCTCTCTAGCATACTGCCACCAGTGGAGGTCCTCTTTTGAGCTGTGTACTTTTCATTTGTGCCATGAAGGCTTTCAGTCGTAAACCTCTTCATGTCCCATTGAAAAATATTACAGAGCCCTATTAGAATATGTCAGAGCCCTGCACACAATTACATTGTCGTTTCCCCCCCCAAAAATTACATTTATTCTCAAAAACTTCAGAAGAAAAACACACGCCTACTAACTATAGTGTAGCAATGACTTTTCTGCCACAATGGGAGAGCATTTAGACAAATGAGTGAAATGATGAGAAGGCCCTGCGTGCCCTCAGTCACCCAAACAGTGGTGCCCTAACTACTGGGTGCTCCCCGACTGCTCCCGGCCCTGGGCAGGCCTGGCATCTGGATGCTTCTGTGGCTGCCACTCTGCTGATGCTGAGACTATTTCTTCACACAAGAAAGCATCCATGCAGAACTGCTATGAGTGGAATGTCTATATACAATGCTATTTACATTTTATTGAAAGCCGTCAGTTGTTTCTGTGTATTGTGTTAAGGTCAGTGCGTATGAATTTTATTGTTATTTTTCCCAGGCCGTGCGGTTCTTCGACATGACCTCGACCTTTTCTCAAAACAGCTGCCCCAGGAAATAACCAGGCTGTGATCAATAAGTATTGGCAGGAACCCAGCCTGTATTTTCATCACTGCAAATCAAATGATCGCATAGTGTGCCTTATTCCCGAGGCATGGCGTGCCGTATAACATTTTTTTGACCACACAATGAAGCTGAGTTCTTATTTTGGCTTACTAAATACATGGTTGAAGGTGTAGGAAACTGGATTTGAATACATTTTGCTTTTGTAGAAGCTGTTATTCTCCGATAAATAGATTCTTGGCTTTAGAGAGAGATAGTAGGCAAGTAATCTCACTGGCTTCTTAATTCAAAAGATTGTACACCTGGTGTCCAGCTTTTCCGACATGCTTACATCTCTTTAAAGCTGGCCTTTTGCACCGTTGATTAACTCATGCGCTGATGCGGTGAGTGTACAGACAGCGAGATAGGCCGCAGACGCACATCCGGCTGCCGGCAGCCAATTAAAATCTTTCATGTGCTATGAGTCACATTTTGCGTCTTTCGGTTGAAAAAGTGTGTGCATATGTGTGTGTTGTGCAGTTGATTTATATGTAGCCTGCCTGTTGTTTTTGAGCATGGTGAGTAAAATAAATGAAGAATGATGTGTCTTTCAGCATGAGAGATCATTAAAGCAGCTCTTTAGAGGAACATGCCATCTTTCCGTTTCCTGAGGGATCCGTTCTGGCAGCAGCTGGCTGTACTTGGATCTAAATATATTCAACCCTCTTGTTGACAAAGGGAATCATGGGCAGAAATTGCTGTAAAAGTAGAGAAAAAGTGAGTGTATTTTATTTTGTCCCACTGTCTGGAGCGGTCCAGTAAATGTAATAGTCGTTCATTTAAGGGATAAACAAAATGGCTGGTTTGCCCCTGCCAGACCCACGGCGCAGATGATATATTGTGGAAAGTCTCCCTGTCTTACTTGGTCAAAGTATGTGTGGAGGTTTAGTCCTATAAAGATGCCCATGTTATCAAGAGCACACACTGCAGGAGAGCTTTTTGATTCTTCTCGGAGTGGGTGCTTCATTCCCTATTGTTTTACTGCATTTGAATGTTTTTCAGATGGCCTTTCAGCCAATATCTCTGCCCGTCCTTCCATGGCTCCACATTTGTATGACTTGGCTTTAGTGGGCCAGTCAGCAGTATAAAACATCTCTGCTCTCGTTATTGTATTAGTGCATCGTTAGTGATTCAGCCTCATTCTCAGGTTTTCCAGACTCCAGATCTAGCCAGTGTGGAATCGGGGAGAGCGGGCCGCCAGGCCGATAATAGAGTTGTTGGCTCTTAAGCCATGATTGGAGATGGCACTTCCCATAATGCCTCACATAGAGTCTGTCGGGCAGCAGCTCTGGGACCTGGAGTGCCTCATGTCCCTCCACAATGGGCCTCTTATTTCTTCCCATGGCCCTCCACTCAGCTCCCCAGTTATTTCACTGCTCTATCCACCATGAGACAAAACTGCCCTTCCAGACACGCCTGTCCAAGACAAACCTGCTGGCCTCAGCCGGCTGATGTGATCAAGATGTGGCTGCTAGTTTCAGGGAAGCCCCGCAGATGGCCTCCAAGCTCCTTGCGCGCATGTCACCAATAAAATACTTTCCAGAAAAATTGATGTCAAATTACATGTTTTTTTTTTTTATTTTACAGGAAGCTTGTGGATGGATTGGCTCGCTTGCCCCCTTTACCTCACCTAATCAATTTGGTGGAGCACTGGAAGTGAGCGTATAAGCCTAGCAGTCATGCATTGTTCTCCACCAACCTTACAGTAGAGTTCATGTATACTTTTCTTTGCCCCTGTCCTGATGGATGGGTTGACAGTCAACGTTTCATCACCAGAACATGCCTGTACTACGGGGTATGCACACTAGATGCAGGGGGCCAAGAAGCTGTCACTATATAAAGTGGTAATATGTGCCGAGGGAAGGCTATTTCCAAAGTTTAGTTGGTATCTCTTAGTCTCTCGCCAAGCACAAAGCTTGGTCTGTCATATTTCTGCCTCTCTCCCTTTATCTCCTTTGCCACTCTCACTCTCTCAATATTATAGCAGTCATCCCACGCAGTGTTTTTTTTTTTTGTCTTTTCACCCAGAAAGACAGAAAGAGTGAATAATTGTGTGAGGGGTTGTCTTCTTAGCAAGGCTATGCTGGTCTATGAGTTTGCAAGTCCAATCTGCTCCTATAAAAGATACACTGTTCCCACTTTCAGTCCGGGCACCGCACATTCCACTCTGGTGTCCCTGAATGAACCAACGGTGCTAGCTTGAATTCATGTAATCTTATGCCACTCATTGTGTTTTATCTGTAGCTGTATATAATTTAAACAAACTGCACTACTACTATGAGCCTTGTCATCAGGGTTAGACTGATGTATCAGTTTGCTGGGATCAGTCGAGCCAATATTTGCGTTCTGTTAAAAGCGGATATTGGCCAGGCAGTGTCATCCAGTTCTGATATATGTTTATTTGATTACATATTTATTGTATAATTGATCAGTATGACACTGGTTGTCTATGAGAAGCCCCTAACCTGAACTGATTCTAATCTGACATTTTGGTCGGATTCCACAAGTATGTGACTGTTTTTTATTTATTGCCTGAAAATGGTCAAATATGACTGTTGAATATCGGCACAATATATATTAGTATCAATATTGGCTTTCAAAAACTCATTGGTCGAACCCTACTTGTCTCTGAAGTTCACTGTGATAGGCCGAAGTGTCTTGCTGCCCTGTCCCACCCCTTGTTAGAGTATGAGCTCTAGCTGTGCTCAGCTACCTGAGGTTGCTGGAGACGGTAGGTGCTGCCACTGCAGCCATTTGCTTTGGTAACAGGCATGTGTTGGCAGATGCTTGCGGCGCCCTAACTCCGTTTAGTCTAGCTCACTGGCAAAGTGGAAGATATTTACGTCTGACTGTAGTCACATTAATGAAGTTGAATCTATATCTAGCCTAGCTGTCATTCATGCTGCCCAGTATTGGCCTATTAATAAACACTTACAGGAACATCAGAAACAAGTGCATCAGTAGCGTTCATTTATTTGCTGAAATTATGCACCGACCATCGTATATCAATCCTCAGTTAAAAAAAAAGACAAATGAAATTATAAAATAGCAAATATGCTACAAAATATATAGATTATATATATAATCTATATATCTCTATATATAGACAAAATATAAAATATATAATAGATATATAGATTATATATATAATCTACATATTTGATATATAGATAGAAAATATATATATTCTCATTTCCGTGTTGTTTTTTTTACATTTGTCAAACAAGACTTATTGACAGACTCAAAAACAGCTTGTCCAGCTAAACAACAGCTAAACAACAATGCGGTAGGTTAGAGTCCCAATTAAACAGAATGGCATTTAGCCTGCAGCAGCCAAGCTGAGATCTGGATCCGGACCGAACTACAGATCAATCCGGACCGGACCTTGTGCCACATCAGTGACCAATGCATTGTGTGATTGAACGTGCATTAACTTGTGTGCGCGAGGCCGCGAGCGCATGTGTGACACACATTGCAGAGCGCAAGTTAACCATCCTTGATTTTTACTTTCACGGAGCCGCTTGTGTGTGTGTTTGTGTGTGCTGCGTGCCCGTCGGCTCAAAACGGATGGAAGGGTGAAGCTCCGGCTGCGCGGCAGATAACGGATTTTCCGCAGTGGTCGGTCACGCAAAGAGTTGAAATTGTTCAACTTGAGCGGATAAAATCTGCACGTCATGCGTCAAGAGAACAACTCAGCGTTACTTTGGTTTCCTGGCAACAAACACTCCACAACACAACAAACACAAGGTGGCCGTTCATGTGCTGACCATGTTTGGTTCCACATACGCTATCGATGTGAATCTGGATTTTCCAAGATGAACATTGTTAACTCCTACAGCAGCAGTTTGACCAATGAAGGCATTGTTGACAGGCAAGCCATTTCTCCACTGATTGAAGCCACCGTACTGTAGTATTGAATGTGTGTACTTAAAGTTATGTTCAAGTTATGTTATGGACAAGTTATGGACGTTGATTTATGTCGGTGCGTTTTGCTGGCTTTGTTCCGGACCTTTGAACTTCTGTAAAATTCAAGTGGACCTTCAATAAAAAAGTTTGAGTGCTCTAAACAGTAGCTGCCATGAACATAACCAATAGCAGCATTTCAGGATTTTGACATGTCCATGTTCCTCCCCTCAAAAGTTTTATATTCCGCCAAAGTGCTTGTTACTCAAGTATCGATATCGGGACATCTTCCATTTGCCAGGCAAATCTCTGACCGAGTCATGAGCAACAGTAATGGCAGGAGAAAACAGAGAGAGGCAAAAAGAAGGAGAGGTAGCATGCGGCGATGAGAAGGGGCTGAGATCAGCGCTAAAAATTCAGTGAAACGAGGGCAGCAGTCGTAGTTCAGCGTCCAGGTGGGAACAGCGGCAGGGAAGAGCAAGGCCAGCACTGACGACGAAGGGCAGCACCCGCCACTGCCAGGTAGAACACTGCACTGGAGTCAGAGAAGAGGGGAGAGATGAAGCCGCGTACACACAAACAGCACAACCAGACACACACACACACACACACACGTACAGAGGAAGGGGAGAAAACAGCTGCACACAGAACACAGACACGATAGGTGGGAGCAGCATCAAGGACGGGACCAAGGCCGGCACCAACAACCAGTGCACTGCGCTGGAAACTGTCTCTCTGTCTTGATAGATGTGTCTCTTGGCCCGCGCTCCCTCTGGAGTCTTAGTGACTCCAGTGCTTCCAGGGACTCAGCCCTCCTGGTGATGCAACCAGTTTAGCTGAACCTATTCAACTCCACAACACGTGCAGGAGGAGTCATCCAAGGACTCGTAGTGTGCAAGTGCACCAATATCTTAAGTCTTGCAGCATATGAATTCATTTGTCAGTGCCGGTAACAAAGGACGAGATGGGTGTATGCATGACGGGAGAAGAGGAGAGGAGGTGGGCAGGTAGGCGGGGGTTTAAGGAGCAAAGTGAGGCGCAGGTGCAGCAGCGTCTCTTCTGCAGCACTGTGATTCCGGGAAGTGATGCAGGTTGCACTGTGCGAGTGTACCGAGAGCTCTGGGGTCTGTTGACTTGCTGCACAGATAAGACCCTCTTATCAAGGCTCTGCTTACCTCTCAGTCTCACTAAGTGGCTCCAAGCCATAATGTGTGTCCTGGTCAAAGACAGCAGGTAAATACAGTGTGTGGAAGCAGCCAGGAGTCAGGCAGGACGCCGTATGCTCAGACATGTTTGTTTGTCATGCGCTGATGTGGAAAAGGACATGAAAGGCAAATGGACTCGGGGAGCACCAGTGTTTTCCTGCTCAATGTCAAGTTTAACGTGCTGTTCTTGTTTTGCCGGCTGTGGTTGTTATTGTTTTCAATACTACCTACCATAATTATATGGAGGGAATAATATGTCATTCGGGAACAATGAATAAGTTTCAGTTGTTTTGAAGTAGCCTATAAAGAGAAACTTAAGTTGGGCAAAGACTTTAGAAGAGCCGTGCAGGATGGATAGATGGATGAATGGAAAATATCCCAGAATCACTACCACATTCTAATATGGAACATGATCATTAAAAAGATGATTTTGCAAAACAGATATTTATTCGATTTTCAATGTTTAGGCAATGATAATCCTGGCGCCCCCAAATGGAAACCGTGTTTTGATAGCGATTGCAAAAAAGAAGCCGCAAAATTTATTTTGCTTCGCTTCAAACATTTAAACCATAACCTCAATATTTATGATTAATAAATTAGTCTGGCTGTTGCTTTCAGGAGGACAGACAGGGAAACCAAAGGAGTGGAACATGCATGCACTGATTTTACCCCCCTGCCCCCCCCTCCACCTTTCCCTAGGTTTTTATTGTTGTCATTTTGGAACATTTGATCTAATATCAATATGTTCTGTCTCTGTCAGGATGCTGTGGTTCAGTCAGCTTTCTGTTTGCCTTATGGCAACACCAGGGACTAGACACTCATCCTGATCCTTTTTTCCGTTTCCCTAGGTTTGACACAGGACTGTTCTGCTGCATCTGGCAGGGGCACTTTTGATCATGAAACTTAATAATAAACAGAGTTTTACTCGGCTTACAAGAGCCCTTGAGCTAACTTGCAGAAAAAAAGTGATGATGTCAGCTTATTAACCATCCCACAACTTCAGACATGTTGAGTGCCGCATGAGTCGGTCAGTGGAAAAAATAAACTGATTCAATTTTGGATTTTGATTGTTTAGAAGCCGAGAAAAATGAGACATTTATATTTTTACAAGGATTGGACAAGATCCCGTCACTTAAACAGGCTACATTGACGTTAACCACTCACTCATAGTAGCCTCATTCTCCCAGTGGGGCCTGAAGGAACAGGCCAGTGTTTCAGCTACGATCATGTTGAGTAATGAGAATGTGTGGAGCCCATCCAACCGAGCCGGGTCTCTGAACGGCCATATGGAAATGTGTTGAAGCAAGTCTGCTGGCAAACACCCACTGAGCACGCTTACTTGATCCTGATTGCCTGTTGCATGTGAACATGCTTGCAGGAGACTTGAGGCCCAGCGTGGCACAGCAGGTTTTAGTTAAGTTGTTGCAGGAGGACTGAGGATGCTGAAATCCAACCTTGAAACTTGTTCCCTGACTGCACTCCGCTAGCAGAGATCCATCTCTCCTCAGTTGAGATATGGAAAGGTCTCAGTTCACTTCAAACAAAGCCAAACAAACATAATCTGGAGCCTGCATTATGTCGGCAACATCACTTTTAAATTAATTTATTAAGGGCTTGCTCCAGCAGCATCCTGCACCTTCCAATGAGCTGTGCAATTCCATGAAGGCCAACTGTAGAATACAGAAATGCTGGCCCAATCTTTTTGCTCCATTTCCCTATTTGAAAGATAAGCCTTGAGCTTGTCACCATGATAATGATGCAGAACAATGAATTATGGCTACCACCAGGTGGCCTCCAGATGACTGCTTGTTTTCACTGTATTTCACACTGGTATTGTTCAAATAACAGTAAGGTTACAGGATAAAGGAGTGTCCAATAAATACCTGGACAGTGCTCTAACGACACATAAATACGCTCAGCCAGCTACAGTAGCATTGTCACCATCTAGGCTTCTGGATACCAATTGTGAAATTTTGCTAATAATATTAATAATATGCATATAATATTAAAAGTTGCTAATAATATTAGGTAGTCTTTAGCTAGTGTATTTTTTTTAATAGATGATGAGGATGAGAATAATAATATAATTATTAGTTGTAGTAGTATAGCTGATTTCATTTTTTTTAACTGTTTACAAATGGCCTAAACAATCATAAATCACCACAAGATTGAAAATAAGTCAAAACAATAAAATGCCAAAAAAATTATGGGATGTAACTCATCAATTAAAAGCAAGTCTATAAAAATAAGTTGAAGTAAGCCCCAGATTTTGTGTTAGAGTGGCAATCCTCAAGTTTCTTAAGTCTTTTTGTTTGTTTATTGTTTTTTTTGGCCACTTCTTTGCTGCTAAACAGTCATCGCTGAACTCTCATGGACTGGCTATAGGTTCAGTTGTCGTTGACAGGTGTTATATCCATCGGTGATAGTTTACGAAATAGACATTTATGTATATGATAATGATGCAGATTATTACTTTAAGCGTAGATACTATTGGGATTCATATGGGGCCATTATAGTGCAGTGCCCTTGCCATCACGATAGCTGGCCAGATTTTACACCCAGTGCAGTGGCGAGCTGACTCTGCCTTTATCTGTATCTGTGGTCTGGAGCGGAGCCAGGGATGGGGCAGGCCGCCTGCTAGTGATTAGCACACAGACAGACTGGGACTGTGCCTGTGTTTCCCTTGCAGACCAGAGGTCTCAGCCTGTATCTGCTTACTGGCCCACCACAACACTCCTAATATCTTTGGCCCACTGTCACCAGGCACTGGAAACAATCAAAGTAGAAGAAAATGGCACAGGAAGAAAGTGGCCAGAGGTTTGGGCCCCACTCCCTGCATTCTTATTATTGTAGCCCACGTCTGTAATTACAATGTTAACACTGTGCACTGTGGACTGAACCAGCAGGACTTTGTGGAGAGAGGGAAAGCAAGGGGGGAGAGGGAGTTGGATAAAGGTTGGGGGGGGGGGGGTGGTGCCTTTTGGCCGGGGGGGATGTCATAACTCTGTCATGGGGCGGCCCGGGGCAGAGTTTGGGGGGTTTA